>PVHX01013559.1:0-54136 GCA_004024805.1 Geosciurus inauris | reverse complement strand
CCCACTTCTCCATGCCTTCTCCTTCCCTCCTCCCACCTCCTTCTCCCCACCCTTCCATCTTCTTATTCTTCATCCCACCACCCAGGCCTCTCCTCACTCCCTCCACCTCCCCTCCCATCCCTCACTTCTCCACCCCCTCTCTCCACCTACTGAGAATTTTTCATGACCCGGAATCCCTGTCTTCTCAGGAGGCCAGCATGCTTCCTGGGGCCCTCAGTTTGTTGACTGGGATCCTTCAGGAGCTCACGCTGCAGTGAGAGTCAAGTCTTCAGGCGACTCTGATTCTACTGAGTCTGCGGTGGAGACTGGTCTGCCTTGGGCGGCAGGTGGACAGAAGCGACACATTGAAGAAGCAGCTTTCATAAGTATTTACAAGGAAATTTAAATATCCTTTCCATTTCCCTTCCAGCAGCCCTGTGAGGACCATCTGACTTGTCTCCACTGTGTGACTGAGGATCTAGACCAGACGCCCTGGCATGGGAAGAATCTAGGTGTGCCTCTGCCTCGCATCAGCTCCGCTCTGGGGGCCATTCAAATGGCTGCCCTCTAGTTTCACCATAAGCTTCTCTTCCAGCAAATCTTGGGCTTCACCAGAGATGCTGTGCTTCAAGACCTGACATTTTTCCAGACATGATGGTGCACGCCTGTAATCCCAGTGGCTTGGGAAGCTGAGGCAGGAGGATCGCAAGTTCAAAGCCAGCCTCAGCAAAAGCAAGGCACCAAGCAACTCAGTGAGACCCTGTCTCTAAATAAAACACAAAGTAGGGCTGAGGATATGGCTCAGTGGTTGAGTGCCCCTGAGTTCAATCCCCAGTACCTGCTCCCATAAAAAAAAGACCTGACATTTTGCACCTACCATTCCTGCAATCTGTGTTCCCAGCAGGAGAACCCTACCTGCTCTCCAGCCCTCATCCCCAAGTACCCCCTCCCTCAGGAGGCCTTCTGAGATCACCCCACCTCAGCCACCTTGGCAAGAGTTGATGTTTTCTTTTGTTCCTAGGAGGCTTCAGTGACTCCACTTTACACACACCTCTTCCTTTGCCCTGTCTGAAGATGCACAAAGAAGCGTGTCTGTTTTCTCCCCCTGAGCTCCTCAGTGGGGTTGGGGGCTGCTGGGTCCCCTTTGCCCCCCCCATATGCACACTTGCCTGCCACCACAGCATGCTCAGGGGGCAAGCAGAAAGTGTAGCTGAAGCAGATTTATAACCAGGAGTGATATTAAAAATATGAACCAACCAGCAGAGCATGGACAGTGACCAGAGGAAAAGTTAGAGCCAAGAGAGCATCATCTCTGCAATTTCTGGAGAGCTTCAAGCTTTCGCCCAGCACCTCCTGACCTGATCTCTACCTGAGCAGGAGGAAGTGGCAGGGAGGTGTTCAGTGTCTGGGGAGGTCAGGGAAGAGAGGCACTGCAGCTGTGAGCTTGGTCCCATCAGACCAGACCTAAGATCTCCTTTCCTCACCTTCCCTGTCCCAGACCAACCCTGTCCAGGCCTTGGAGGAATTTGGGAAAGGAGGAGAAAAATCTAGGAACCAAATGATAAGAGCTAATATCTAACAGCTGCCGTGAGTGCCCTAGATATGGAGCTGAGATTTGACATGAAAGATCCCACATCATCTAAACCACTGTCTGGAGTGGCCACCATTATTACCCCCACTTTGCAGAGAGAAAAAGTGAAGGTAAGAGAATTTCCCAGGACTCCCTAGCTAGTGAGCAATGGTCCAGGGTTGGAACTCAGCGGGGACCTGGTGCTGTGGGGAGCCCACACGTACTCCACGCACTTGCCTTGGCTTTGGAGAAGGCCAAGAGGGAACCTGGACCTAAGTGGTGGATGGGGCCCTTTGGAGAGGAGACAGCTTGGAACAGGCAGCAGGCCTGTGCCAGTCACTCTGGCTGTGCCGCTGTGGGAGCCCAGCCTGCTTGAACGGTTGGGGAAAGAGGACCACACTCTGGCCAGCAGGGCCTCCTGGGCAGGGTCTGCTGGGAGTCGGCCTTGCTGTCAAGATCACAGGTGGCCCGCAGGACCAAGGAGGCACCACTTAACTTGCTGGCCTTTGATTTTATCTGTACAATGGGTACAATAGCATTTAAGCTCCGGTCAGTGTCTGCTGGGACTCAAGATTGGGGAGGCGCTGGCCTCCTGCCTCTGGGCTCCGTGTCCCCTGCCTGGGCAGACAGGCTGGGGGAGGAGCTCTGTCATACCCAGTTTCCCTTCTCTAGCTGGGCTCACTCACCAAGGCAGAGGGCTCAGCCAAGGACACTGTGACATCCCTTGTCAGCCAAAAGAACAGGCCCAGGCAAGAGCATCCTGCCCAGATGCTCTGGGACCACACTGGTGACAGTCCAGAGGAGCGTCCTTTCATGACTGGGACACCCAGAGTGAGCATTAAGACAACAATGGCCATAGGGCACATTTCCTCAGAGAAATGTGCCAGGCACACTGCCCGACCTAGGTCTCAGCTCAAGCTGAGCACTTCTGTCACCACGTAGCCATGAGACAAGCCCAGAGAGGCTGACCAGCTTGCCTGGAGTGGCACAGGGTGGTTCCTCACCCAGGCTTCCACTGTTGCCCCACTGCCTCTGTGACACTGATGTATCAATGATTGTGTCCAGAGACACACTGGGCACAGGGAGTCCACCACAGGGCAAGGTCCAAGCACCAGGGCCCTGATCAGGTGGGCAGTACTGGGTCACAGGAAAGGAGGAGAAATGGAGGGCTTTTGGGAGGAAAGAGGGAGATGACCAACTCCTGGGCCTTAAAGATCCCCAGAGAGGTCCCCTGCTTTGAGAACCCCTCATCCAGTGTCCCAGGCAGGGGTCATTGTCTTTCCCAGGCTTTGGGCCCCAGGTTCCGTGGCTGAAGTGACCCTCTTCTGTGGCCTATGGCCTGGGAATGCAGGAATAAGCCAGGAACCAGAGCACGACCAGGGCCGTGTGCCCAGGGTCTGCCCTGCATGGGCACAGGAGAGCCCTGCCCCTCTGCCCCCCTGCTGAGTGAGCAGAAGATGAAGCAGCAGGATGGGGAGAGGGGAGAGGAGGGGAGCAGCCTTGGAGGAAGCTCGGGAGCCCTTCCCAGGGTCTTCCTGGGGACCCAGAAGCCTGGCCTGAGCCTGGAGGGCTCCAGAAGCCGGTGCTCCTGGCCTCTCCTGGTTCTCAGCCTCCAGGCAGTTTTCTGCCCCTTGAATCTTGCAGGCGAGAAAGAGAGGAGGGAGAAGGTGGTCGGCTGGAGTTGAGGGCACCATCTCCCTTCCTCAGAGCCTGTCCTGCTTAGATCCAGGAAGGAGCAGAAAAGCAAAGTCAGCGGAATCCTCTCCACCTGCAGCTGCCTCCCTCCCAGCCTCCTCTCCCACCCAGGGCCGCAGGCCGTAGAAGCAGGAAAGTACTGGAAAAACAGTGACTGGGCATGGGGACTTCCAGTGCTGCTCTGCATCTGCCCCTGAGCCCCCAGGTGGGAGGGAGGACAAAAGAGAACTTGCTGGACCATCTTTGAAATTCCCTGGAGAGTCCCCATCTGCTATCATTTGTTATCACCGACAGTGACACTGGTCACTGTGGGGATTCTCCTGGTTGTGGTTTTGTGTGGACAGCACTCTTGGCCCAAACAGTACTGCAGGAGACCTGTCCTTCACAGCCCTTATTATGTGGGGCAGAAGTCAGGGGGCTGCTGAGTGTCCAGCCTTGGGGACGCCCAGTCCCTGTAACAGATGAGCAAGAAGACCCTGGCTCTGCAGGATGAAAGCGACCAGGGGTGCTGTTTGTGCAGGTGGCCTCTGCAGCCAGGTAAGGGAATGCAGCTGGGAAGTCTCACTCAGGCCCCACAGTCCCCAGGCCCCTTCCCCATCCTCTCAGGCCTGTCTCCATGAGGACCTAGGAGATGGGATGCTCAGCTCTGGACGCACCCCACATCCCGCTGGAATTGAACCCAGAGGTGCTTTACCACCGAGCTACATCCCCAGCCTAATATTTTACTTTATTCATTTACATATTTATTTATCTTGTGGTACTAGGGATTGAACCCAGGGGCACTCTAACACTGAGCTACATGCCTAGTCCCTTTAATGTATTGGTTTTTTGAGATAGGGTCTCATTAAGTTGCCCAGGCTGAACTTGAACTTGAAATTCTCCCACCTTGATTTCCCAAGTGATTTCCTGGGATCACAGGCGCTCACCACCCTGCCTGGCTAGCCATAACTCTGGACTGATCTATGAGTCCGCGTGTTTGGTTTGGGCTGAGTTTCCCAGCCATCCTCTGCGGAACTCCACCCACAGTGGGCTGGTATCTGGCCTGCAAACCCACCTGGGAGGAAACACAAAACACTGTCCTCCTACAGTCTGCCTGTTTGCGGACAGAAAATGCCCTGTGATGGTAGAGCTCCATCCTCAAACCCTTCAACAATAGCCAGAGCCCCAGGTAGGACGGGGCATCGGAGCCCGGAAGCAGGGGAGGGGAGAAGAGAATGGGGGTGGCTGCCCCTGATCCACCCCAGCTGTTCAAACATCCAGGCGCCCTTCCCGCTTCCTTCCCAGATCCCTAGTCAGCACTCAGGCCTGGCTGGCGGCCACCCCACTCCCTGGATCCCTGCAGTAAACACCTTGCAGAGATTTCCTTCTGCAGCCAGGAGGCTTCTCTAAATCTCCCAAGCCTGGAGGCCACCAGCCCTGGGGGGCCACCAGAGCTGGTGGAGCAGGGAAGGGCATAGCCCCTGCTGAGTTCAGGCAGGCACAGGAAGGAATATGGGAACATGCCTGTGTCCTTTTGCCGGTGTGGCACACATGGGGGCTGCTCCACGGCTTTCCCCTTTCTGGACACGTGACTCCTCTCTGTCCATGCTTAGCTGTGGTCAATGCCCCTCCCTCCCTGCCCTGGACACTGCCCTACACTCCCGCCTCCACACTGTCCCCTGCATCAACAGTATCCTTTCATCCCCTTGAGGAGTGTCACCCCCACTAAAAGGCTTCAGGTGGAAAGCGCTTCCCACCCCCCTCTGGCCCATGGAGCCTTGTCTCTGTGGTTCTATTCATTTTCTGTCTTCCATGGACGGTTGGGTGAGGGTCATTCCTGCGCTCCTGGAGCTCCTGAGACCAACGTGGGCTGAGTCCAGCCAGGTGGTCCCCAGACATTGCCTAACCCGGTGACAGTAGAGGAGCAAGAGGACTTGAGGTTGCTTAGTAACTCTGCACTTACTAGTTACTTCTTCTATTTAATCCTCCCCTGAGCATGGCGATGTAGACACAGCCATTCACATTCCCACCAGATGAGGCAGCTGTTGTGAATGCTACTGTTTTTATTATTTACATTTTCTAATTGTACTGGGACATAGAAATATGGATTTTTTTCTATGTTGATTTTACCCAGCAATCCTACTAAATTCTCTTCTTAATCCTATGAATTCTTCTGGGTATCTGTGTAAACAATCATATTATTTGCAAGTAGGGTTTTTTTTCCCCTTTCTTTCCAATCTTTGTATCCTTTAATTTTAAAAAGTATTACTTTATTTTATTCTGTCTTACAGTGCTGGCTGGGACCTGCTGTCTCAACTGGAGTTAGTATTGGCAAGTGTCTTTGCCTTCCACCTGATTTTAAGTAGAATGTTCTTAGCACTTTCTACTTTATGACACTTATGCTAGGGTTTCTGTACATACCACTTACTAGGTCAAAGAAAAAAATTTCTCTTCTCAGTTTTTAGAGAAATGAATGCTGAGATCTGTTGACTCTTTCTGTGCATCTGGTGAGATTATTACACAGCACCTTTCTTTTGACTTTTCTAATGTGAATTGTATTAGTCTATTTCCCAACATCAAACCAACCTTGCATTCCAGGGATAAACTGAACGTGGCCAATGAGGTGTGACGGTTTTCATTCATTACAAGGTTCACTTTGCTAACACCTTGGTTCAGAGTTTTGGGGTTCCTTTCAAGAGTGAGGAGTTTTCTTTTCCTTTGTGTTGCATTTTGCTTGGGAGTTAAATGATACTAACTCCACAGTGTGCTGAGGGGTAGCTTCTTTTGTTCTGGCTTCTGGAATATATGGGCTAAGACTGCAGTGATCTGAAACTTTAATGTTTGGTAGAACTTGCCTGTAAAGATGTGTTCACTGTGAAATATTTAAAACTTCCAGTTTAGTTCTGGGACTATGAATAGAGGGTCCCAGGTTGCCACATTTTAGTTTTGTTTTATATTTCTGCAATTTTATTCTATTCCTTAAAGTTTTTTTATATGTTCTTTTTATCTATTCATGACAGTAGAATTTATTTGGAGATATAATACATACATGGAGTATAACTTCCCATTCTTGTGGTTGTACATGATGTGGAGTTACACTGGTCATGTATTCATATATGAACATAGGAAAGTTATGTCCAACTCATTCTACTTTCTTTCCCTTTTCCATCCCCCCTCCCTTCCCCACTATTCCCCGTCTAATCCGGTGAACCTCCATTCCTCCCTCCCTCCTCCCACCTATTGTGAGTCAGCATCCACATAACAGAGAGAACATTCAGCCTTTGCTTTTATGGGACTGGCTTATTTCACTTAGCATGAGAGTCTCCAGTACCATCCATTTACCTGCAAATGCCATAATTTCATTCTTCTTTATAGCCAAATAATATTCCATTGTGTATATGTGCTACATTTTCTTTATCCATTCATCTGTTGAACGGCACCTAGGCCAGTTCCATAGTTAGCTATCATGAATTGAGCTGCTATCAACACTGATGTGACAGCATTACTGTAGTATGCTGATTTTAAGTCCTTTGGGTATATGCCAAGGAGTAGGATAGCTGGGTCAAATGGTGGTTCCATTCCAAGTTTTCTGAGGAATCTCCATACTGCTTTCCAAAGTGACTGCACCAATTTGCATTTGTATGAGTGTGCCTTTTCCCCCACGTCCTCACCAACATTTACTGTTATTTGTATTCTTGATAATTGTCATTCTGACTGGAATGAGATGACATCTTGGTGTAATTTTAATTCACATTTCTCTAATTGCTAGTGATGTTGAACATTTTTTCATATATTCATTAACTGGTCATATTTCTTCTTTTATGAAATGTCTGTTCAGTTCCTTTGCCCATTTATTGATTGGGTAATTTGGTTTTTTGGCATTAAGCATTTGAGTTCTTTGTATATCCTAGAGATGAATGTTCTATCTGAGGTGCTGGTGGTAAAGATTTTCTCTCATTCTGTGTGCTCTTTGTTCATGTTCTTGATTGTTTCCTTTGCGATGAAGAAGTTTTTAGTTTGATATCATCGCATTTATTGATTCTTGATTTTACTTGTTGCACTTTGGGAGTCTTATTGAGGAATTCAGTTCCTAAGCTGACATGATGTAAATTTGGGCCTAATTTTTCTTCTAGTAGACACAGGGTCTCTGGTCTAATGCCTATGTCCTTGACCCACTTTGAGTTTTTGTGCAGGGTGAGAGATAAGGATCTAATTTCATTTTGTTATATGTGGATTTCCAGTTTTCTGAGCACCATTTGTTGAAGAGGCTATCTTTTCTCCAATGTAAGTTTATGGTGCCTTTGTCTTGTATGGGATAACTGTATTTGTGTGGGTTTGTCTCTGTGTCTTCTATTCTGCACCATTGACCTTCATGTCTGTTTCGGTGCCAATACCATGCTGGTTTTGTTACTGTAGCTCTGTAGTATATTTTAAGGCATGGTATTGTGATGCCTCCTCTTTCACTTTTCTCACTGAGGATTGCTTTTGGTTGCCCTACTTTAGAAGATACTGTTTTATATTTCTTTGGATGCTGATTTTAAAGCTTTATGTGTCTAAGAATTCAATCATGTCATGTATTTTAAAAATGTGTTTGGATAATGTTCATAAGACCTTGGATAATATCAACAACTTAAGGAAGTATAATTGACATAAATTAACTTTCCATAAACAGAACATGCATTTGGATGGGTTGACGTGTGTATGGTGATGTTCAGGAAACACTGCCCCAAACTCAAAATCCCTTGGCATTTGAGGGAACAAAGCAACAGAAAGATCTCTCTCCCCTGCAATAGACTGAGAAGCTCCCTCTGACCATCTTCTGAAGTAAATCACGAGACCTACACTCACTGGAAAGCAATAACCTTGTTCTAGAAGACAGAAAGGCCAAGAAGAACCTGAACACATAGGTTTTGCTAAGTTCCCTCAGTTTATTGGCATTAGATCATACCCCTTGTGTCCACTCAGGCTTCTGCATGACTAGTCATAAAAATGCACAATTTTCCCCATGTCTTTAGGTCTTCAATTCTAAAGACTCCCGTTTCACACAGAGCTTACGTTAAATGTATTTGTATGCTTTCCTTGTGTTAATCGATCTTTTTATGTAACTACCCCAACCATGAACTGTTCCTCCCTACAAATGTACGTGTGAACCCATTCCTGCATTCAAGTTGGGAATATATCTGGGCAGTCCTTTCTGCCCCTCTCCTCCTCCTCTGCATGTCACTACTGAACTTTATAACCCTATATATTTGCTTTGAATTTTCTAGAATTTTACAAAATGAATGCATGCAGTATGTATCCTTTCAGCATAATTATTTGGAGGTTCATCTAAATTACTTCATGTATCATTAGTTTATTCCTTTTGCAGGGGGTACTGGCAATTGAACCCAGGGGAGTTCTACCAGTGAGCCCTTCTTAATTTTTATTTTGAGACAGGGTCTAAGTTGCAAAGGCTGGCCTCAAACTTGCAATCCTCCTGCTCAGCCTCTTGAGTCACTGGGATTATAGGTGTGTACCATCATGCCCAGTGAGTTCATTCCCTTTTACTGCAGAAGAATAGTTCATTTGTATGGAAATACCACAATTTATCTTTTCACCTCTCAATGGACATTTAGATTAAATCCATATTTGGCTACCATAATCACTGGTGTGCAAATATTTGAATGACATGTGCTGGATGGTGGAGTAGCTGTGTCATATGATTGACATATGTTTAACTTTTCAAGAAGCCACCAAACTATTTGCCAAATAGTCCTATCCTTACATTCCCCTGGCAGTGTATAAGAGTTCTAGTTCCTCTGCATTCTCACCCACACTTGGTGGCGACAGTCTTTTGAATTTCAAATGTTCTAATAGGTGTGTAATGGTATCTCATTGTGGCTTAATTTGCATTTCTTTCTTAGGTTTTTGATGTTAAACATTTGCATGTGCTAACACCTGTACTGTATTTTTTAACACCTGTACTGTATTTTTTTCTTTGGTAAAGTATTTGTTCAATTTTTTTGCCCATTTCTGGTTTTATTTGCAGTTCCTTTTTAAACAGGGAAAATAATACGGCAAATTCATTCTACTTGACACCTATTGGTTGAATTTGAGAGTTCTCTCTGTATTCTGAATATGTCTTTTATCAGACATGTGCTTCATAAACATTTTATCCCCTAATGTGATCTATCTTTTTATCCTCTTTTGAAGAGCAGAAGTACAGTTTTTCATTTTTTTTCTTTAACAGTCCAAGGTCACAGATATTTTCTCTTAGACTTTCTTCAAAAAATTTTATAATTTTAGGTTTTACACTTACGTCTATGACCCATCTAGAGTTAAATTTTTAGGTGATGTGAGATGTGGATCAAAGTAATTTTTTTCTTTGTGTGTCCCTCCATTTTCCAGCACTGTGTGGACAAGACTGTTCTTCACAAATGCCTCTGTACCATTTTTCAGAAGCAATTAACCACACCTGCGTGGTTCTAGTTACAGCCTTTATTTGTCCATTCATCTTCCTTTTGATGCTGGAGTCACACCGTTTGCACTACTGTGCCTTATCAAAACTTGAAGTGGGTGATGCGAATGCTCCAGTTTTGTTCTTTTTCAAAAAAAAAAATGTTTATTACAAAGATTAAAAATGTGTTGGCTATTCTAGATCCTTTGCATGTTCAAGACAATTTTAGAATCAGCTGGTCAAGTTCTGTGGAAATAGGTCAACACGATTTTGATTGTAGATCAATCTGGGGAGAATTGACATCCTAACATTGTCTTCCAATCCATTAATATGGTGTGTATCTTCATTCATTTAGGTTTTCTTTAACTTCTCTCTGCAGTGTTTTCCAATTTCAGGGTATAGGTTTTCACGTTTTTTTCCAGATTTATACCTAAGTATTTCTTTCTTTTTTCTTTTTCTTTTTTCTATTTTAGGTACTTGGAACTGAATCCAGGGGAGCTTTACCACTGAGCTACATCCCCAAATCTTTTTATTTTCTATTTTTGAGACAGCATCTTGCCAAGTTGCTGAGACCGGCCTCAAACTTCTGACCTTTCCTGTCTCAGCCTCCCAAGTCTCAGGGCTTACAGGCACACAGGTGTGTGCCACTGCACCTGACTCATTTTTCTTTTAAGAGATGAAGTCTCACTATGTAGTCCAGGCTGGTCTTGAACTCCTAGCTTAAGTGATCCACCTGCTTCAGCCTCCTGAGTAGCTGGGAGAGCTGGCTACAGGGGTAAACCACAGTGTTCAGCCCTAAGTATTTCATATCATTTATATGATTATAAATGATATTTTGGGGCTTCAATTTACTATTGTGATTGGTCTATAGAAATATTATTGCTTTTGGATATTGATCTTATACCTCACCATCTTGTGTAGCTCATTTATTAGTTAAGGTAGCATTTTCCAGATCACATGGAATTTGTTGCACAGATCATCACATTGTCTGTAAAATAAAGTTCCCTTTATTTATAGTTTGACTTCTTTTTGGATAATCAGGATGACTTTCACTTCCTTTTCTTGCCTGATTGCACTGGCCAGAATCTCCAGTACAATGCTGATTAGGAGCAATCTCAACAGAGGTCCTCACCCTGTTCCTCATTGTTGAGGAACAACATCCAGTTACTGGTTGCCAAAATGTGTTGATTGTAGGTTTTATAGTAACTTTTTTTTTTAAACCAACCAAAATGTTATTTATTTAATATACATTGGAGGGGCTCAACCGGACTTAATTTAAAAGACGGAAACAAAACAAAAATAATACCATAGCTCAAGATACAGAGTCCTATGCAGAAATTAAGAAAAGGACAGACTATCTAAGGAAAATAAACACAAAGAGAGGCTAGACAGCCCCGGTCAGGGCTCTTGGCTGGAGACCTGCTTTGAGTAGGTTTCTTGCAGGTACTTCTTAAAAGCTGTGGGGATTTTCCAGAGCTCAGCAGCATGTGTGTTCAAAGGGCTGTTGATGTTGGGTTCTCCTAGCAGGCTCTGGATGGAGAGCAGGATGGTCCTGATGTCATACAGGGCAGACCACTTATCTTTGAGGATGTCCAGGCAGATGTTACCCTGAGTGTCCACGTTGGGGTGGTAGCAGGGTGTGAGAAACTTCACTGTGGGTGCATTGTAAGGGTAGCCACTGGGGAACTCTAAGGACAGCTTATACCTCAGGTCTTCATATACTGTGCCAGCTGCTCCATGGATGATCCCATGGATGTTGAAAAGGTTGTCTGATTCAGGGAAGGCAGAGATTCCTTTGTCACCAAACATCATGAGGGTCATCAGCTCCTGCTGTAGCCTCTTGCCCACAGGGCCCCGGGCGGCGCCTCCGCTGGGCTCAGCTCCTTTACGCTGCGGTGATGCTGGGGGCGGTTGGGTCACGGTTTTGTGAGACCATCTCAGCAGGACAGGAAGACAGGAACTCGGAGAACAGGACTGCAACTGCCTATAGTAACTTTATCAGGTAGAATTCCATCCTATTCCTGAAGGTTTTTCTAGGGAATGGATGTTGGGTTTGACAAGTATGTTTACTAGATCCATTTCGATGATCAATACCATTTCTTTTTAAATCTGTTAATATACTGAAGTATAGATTGATTTTTGAATGTTAAGTCAACCTTACATTTCTGTTATAAAGCTGGCTTGGTCATGACACATTATCAGTTTATTATGCTTAATTTGCATCATCAATATTATTTAATTTGGCAAGACTTTTGTTAAGAGTTTTTGTTAAGAACTATGTGAGGGACATTTATTTCTATCAAAAATATAATCTTATTTTTTATAACTCTTTATCTGGCTATCTTACCAAAGTAATGCCAACCTAATAGAATGAGATGAGGAGTACTCACTTTTCAGTTTGTTTGTTTGTTTTGAGAATTTATGTAGAATTAATTTACTGGGGATAGAACCCAGGGCCTTGCACATGCTAGGCAAGTGCTCTACTGCTGAGCTACAGCCCCAGCCCAGAATTATCTTTCTCCTTCAAAATCTGGTAGAATTCCCCAGTGAATCTATCTTGGCCTAACATTTTTTTCTTCTGGGGTATTTTAAACTATGTATTCAATTTCTTTGCTAGCAATAAAGCCATTCAAGTTATTTTCTTCCTGAGCTTAGCTTTGACTGTTTGTGTCTTCAAAGGAATTTTGCATTTAATTACAGTTGTTAAATTTATTGGGATAAAGTTTACAATGTTCACCTAGCTTCTTCTTACTATCTGTAGAACCTGTAGTGATGTATCTTGTTTCTCTCCTGACTTAAGTAACTTGTGTCTTCTCACTCTATTTTTACCAGTCAGGCCAGAGACTTACCAATGTTATTAATCTTCTCAATGAAGATTAAGTTTTGGATTCACTGATTTTTCTCTATTATTTTTCTATTTTTAAGTTTACCACATTTCACTAGAATCTACATTGTTTTCTTTTTTCTCCTTACTTTGGGTTTAATTTCTTTCTCCATTTCTAGTTTCTTAGGGTGAAAACCAAGGTCGTTTATTTCAGACCCTTATTATCTAATATATGTGCTTAATGACATCAATATCCCTTTAAATACTGCTCAAATATTTAATCTCTGATTTTCATTTTCATTCCAAACTAATTTGTAATTTCCCTTTTGATTTCTTCTTTCACCCATGGGTTATCTAGAACTTTTATTAGTTTCAAAATGCTTGGAGATATTTCAGGTGACTTTCTGTTAGTGAGTTTTAATTCAATTTCATTGTGGTCAGAGAATATATTTTGTATGACTTAGATGTTTTTTTAAAAAGTATTGAGTTTTTTTAATGATCTGGAATATAGTCTTCGTAAGAATTCTATGTACACTTAAAAATATGTTTTCTGGTGGGGTTGGGTGCAATGTCTTCCAAGTATAATTAGACCAACTAAGTCAGCTTTATTCAAGTCATCTATATACTTACTAGTGTTCTATCTACTTGTTTTATTATTTCTTGAAAGAGTGTTGAAATCTCCAACTATAATAATGGATTTGTCTATTTCCCCCTGTGGTTCTATCAGTTTCGGTTCCACACATTTTGAAACCATTACTAGGTGCATAAATATTTAGGATCTTCATTTGTCTTGATAAATTGATCCCTTTACCATCATAAAATGACACTCATTGTACTTGTGTATAATCTGTGCTCTGAAATCTACTTTAACATCTATGTGTTTACTCTAGTTTCCTTTTGGTTGATATTAGCTGGTATATCTTTTTCTATACCTTTACCTTTTACTGATTTGTGTCTTTATGTTTTTAAGCAGCATATGATTGGGTCTTTCTTGTCTATCCAGACAATCTCTTCCTCCTTCCTCTTAGTTAGAGTGTTGAGCCATTTACATTTATTGTGATTATTGATATGTGTATTAGTCAGGGTTCTCCAGAGAAAGAGTCCATGGGGGGGGGGAATATATATATATATATATGTTTTTATCAAATAAATTCCTTCATATAATATCACTTGTTGTATTGTTAGCTGTAACCCTTTGTTTTATCATTTTCTTTAGGGTTTATAGTTATACATCTTTAACTTTTGGATCTACCTGCAAGTGACATAACAGTATCTCATGTGTGTAAAGTGCGTCTGACAGTATAGTTCCATGTTTCCACTTCCTGTCTTTGTGCTATTTTATCATACATTTTACATTTATGTGTACGATAAATACCATAATATGTTGCTTTTATTTTTGCCTCAAAATATATATATATAGGCCTTCAGATATATATGAAGGAATTTATGGGTAGGTTCCAGAATAAGAGGCTGAATAGTCTCACACTGGCTGTCTGCAGCTGGAGAACCAGGGAAGCCATGGCTGCTCAGCCCAGGTGAGGAAGAGAGGCCAATAGGGTAGCCCCAGACTGAGACCAAAAGCCCAGACACCTCCTGGAGAGCCAGTGGTTCAAGTCTGTGTTCAAAGGCTGAAGACCCTGGACTCTGGTGTCCTTGATGAGAGCAGCAGAAAAAGGCACCTGCTCTAGAAGGCTCTGAGCTTGCACCCGAGTGAGCTCCCCCCTTTTCTACCTTTTCATTCGATCTAGGCCCCCACCTATTGGACAGTGCAGCCCACATTCAGGGCGGGTCTTCCCCACTCAGCTTGATGACTGACTTACCAGTCTTCCCTGGAAACAGCCTCACAGATACACCCAGAAGTATGTTTTACCAATTTTCTAGGCATCTGTCAATCCAGTCAAACTGACAACCAAAATTAATTGTGGCCGTAAGACTGAGTTCCAATGTAGCATCTTGCTGTCTATTTGCTATATGTCTCATCTCTTCTTTGTTCTCATGTTCTTATTTTTTCTTCCTCTTTTATTTTTTTGCAATGAGTATTTTTATCTCATCTGTTGGCTTATTAGTTGGAACCCCGTGTTGTATCCTTTTCTTTAGGGTTTGTACTTATACATCATTAACTTGCAGATCTACCTGAGGTGACATAACACTACCTCATGTAGAAACCACACCCAACAGTACACCTCCTCATCTCCACTTCCTGTCTTTGTGCCATTTTATCATTCATTTCACATTTATGTGTATTCTGTATACCATAATATGTTGCTTTTATTTTTGCCTCAAGCAGATTATGTTTTAAAGACATTTAAATAATAATTAAGGAAAAATTTATATACTCATATAAATAACATGTGTAAGCCTTTTATTCCTTTGTGTAGATCTAGATTTTCCCCTGGTATTATTTTTTCTCTTTCAAAGGACATCATTTAACATGTCTTGCAGTGCAGGCTTGCTAATCATGGAATGTGTCAACTTTTGTGTGTCTGAAAAGGCTTTATTTCACCTCTCTTTTTGAAAGATGTTTTTGCTGGATAAAGAATTCCAGGTTGACGGACTTTAAATATGTGGCTCCTCCACCTTCTAGCTTGTAGCGTTTCCAGTGTAAAGTCTGCTGTCATCCTGATCTTTGTTCTTCTGTTCATAACCTTCTTTTCTGTCTGACTGCTTTTCATGTTTTGTCTTTATCACAGGTTTTAAGCAACTTGATTATTATCATGCGTGATATCAGTTTCTTCACGTTTCCTGTGCATATTTAGAGTTTTCATCAGATTTGGAAAAATTTTGGCCATTATTTCTTTGAATATTTTTTCTCATCTCTTCTCTAATCACACATCTGTCAGGCTTCTTGGATGGGACAGCTCACACGGCTTACTGATGCTGTTGTCATAGTTTGTACTGTCTCTTTTCTATTCACATTTCTTTTGGATAATTTCTATCACAATGCGTTCAAGTTCACTATCTGTTTTCTGTGGTGTTTAATCTGCCATTAATCCCAGCAATTTTTTCATCTCAGATGCTATAGATTTATTTACTTACCTAGTAATTTTTAATTGAATACAAGGCTTTATGAATTTTACCTGGATGGATGCTAGATATCTAGCTGTTCCCATATTTTTGAACATTGCTTTGGATACTTGGAAACAGATTGATTCTTTTAGGTCTGGTATTAAGCTTTATTAGGAGAAGCGAGAGCAGCATTTAGTCAAGGCTAATTTTTCCCCATCACGGAGGCAACACTTTTGGGTATCCTACTCATGATGGGGAACTCTAAAATCCTCTCTCCTGGCTGGTGCTGACGGGAACTATTCCCAGCCCTGTGTGAGCTCTAATCTTGTTGGGTGGTTCTTTCCCCAGGCTTGGGTATAGTCCGCCTATGCATGTGCTAATCAGCAACCACTTGAATAAAACAACCCAGGAAGAATCTTCTGCCTCCAGAATTCCCTCCAAGCAGCTCTCTTTTCCCCAGGATTTTTTCCTGTGAACTCCAGACTTCTTGGCCTTGTTCATCACCTTCATTCAGGAAACCCTCCAGCTCCCTCCTTCCCAGAGCCATGGCCTGGAAATTCTCCATACAGTAATCTAGTTACAGGGCCACCTCATTTGTTTCCCGCATCTCAGGATTATTGCCTTTCATTGCTTGATGTCCACTATTTGATGTATTTTGTTGTTTGATTGAAGCGAAAAAATCAATCCAGTCCCAGTGACTCCATCTTGCCCAGGAGGAGACATCTCCAATTAGCTTTGTAATCTCTTTTGTGACTGTAGCCGTTTCCTTTTCATTCCTGGTACTGATATTTTATTCCTTGCCTTCTTTTTCTTCCTTTTTCAATTATGTAAGAGTTTGTTGTTTGTCTTTTCAAAAATCCACTTGCATTAAACTATCAGTTTAACTGCCATAACAGGAGATCAAAAATAGCAGTAGCTGAAACAAGATAAAAATCTATTTCCTTTCATGTGTACTTTGAAATAGGTAGACCAGGACTGGAGAGGCCACTGCATGATGATTAAGAACGCTAGTTCCCAATTTTGCTGATCTGCGATCATTAAAACACATCTTCCACTTTGTACACTACGGTAGCAAGAAATGGAAAGGAGGAAAGAGAGGGCAGGTCTTTCCAGTTAAGGGCAAGACACGGAGGCTGTGCGCCACATGCGCTCTTCTCTTATTGGCTAAAATTAGTCACATGATCACATGTCCACACCCAACTTGCAAGGGAAGATGGGAGATGTAGTCTTTAACTGTGAAGCCACAAACAGCTAAATCCAGAAAGAGAGAACTGGGGGTTTACTAGCAACACGCACCACGTTGTCTCTTGGTTTTGTTATTCCATGACACTAAATTATTTGTTTTCTTTTTCATTCATTTTAGTTCAGCTTTATTTGGATTTATTCTGAATGTATTTTTCTAACTGCTTAGCTTGGATATTTAGTTCATTTACTTTTCAGTTTTCTTCCCTTTTAACAATAATATTTTTGACTACATTTCTTTCTAAGCACAACTTCAGCTATATCCCCAAAATTTTAATGTCATCTTTTAATAATTTTTTAATTCTAAGGATTTTCTAATTTCTTATGATTTCTATTTCACTTATGAATATCTTAAACATGGTTTTTAAATTTCCATATCAGTGTGGTGTGGTGTTCCAGTTTTCTCCTTTGTTTATTGTTGTTGTTTGTTTGCTTTGTGTGTGTTTTTTGTTTTGTTTTGTTTTTTGGGTTTTTGCATGTTTTTATTACTTGTGATTGACCCCAGAGGCATTTTACCACTGAGTCACTTGCCCAGCCCTTTTTATTTTTATTTTGAGACAGGGCCTCCCTAATTGCTTTGAACTTGGGTTCCTCCTACCTCAGCCTCCTGAGCCACTGGGATTACAGGCGTGCACCACCATCCCCAGCTCTCCCTAGATTTTGTTCTATTGGGTTTTGTTGTTGTTATTTGTTTGTTTGTTGTGCAGAGGAGCAAATCCAAGGCCTCATTCATACCAGGCAAACACTCTACCACTGAGCTACCTTAGTTCTAAGTTCTCTCTTTATCATTTGTTTTTATGTAATGTCAAATATCTGAAATTTGATGAAGTTTGTTTTATGGCAAGCATAAAGTAAATTTGTACAAATATTCCATGTGTGCTTGAGAATAAGGTTTATTTCCTTGTCTTTGCATACAAGGTTCTCTATCTGTCCATAAGATCAAATTTCATTACTATAGTTTTAATATCTTTTAAATATTTTGTTGATCTTTTCTGACCGTTTAGCCTATTACTCAGAAAGATACTCTAAAATCTCCTCCTATGATGGTGGGTTATTCATTTCTCCCTGGAGTGTTACAATTTCTACTTTATGGTTTTTTAGTTAATGTTATTAGGTACATACACATTTAGAATTGTTAAATCTTAATTGTTCATTGAGCCAGTTATTATAGATTAGTGATCCTCTGGTAATGCTTTAGACAAAATCTATTTTATTTTGTTATAAATATAGCTATATAAGCTTTTGTTTGAGTAGATTTGCCTCATATATCTTTTCCATTCTTTTGTTTTCAACCTTTTTATACTTTCATGACTTCATTTCTTAAAAAAGAAAAAAATCTAGGGCTGGGGCTGTAGCTCAGTGGTTGTGCACTTGCCTAGCATGTGTGAGGCACTGGGTTCGATTCTCAGCGCCACATATAAGATAAATAAGTAAATAAGTAAAGGGCCACCAACAACTAAAAAAAATTTTTTAAATCTAGTTTACTCAATAATAAAGACAAATAATTCAATCAAAAAGAAGGGAGAATATCTGAATATGCATTTTTACATGTCTCTTGGTTTTGTTATTCCATATATTTTACAAGGAATGTACACAAATAACCAATAAGTACATCAAAAGATGTTCACCATCATTAGAAATTAGGAAATGCAAATGAAAACCACAGAAAATATCAGTTCATACCTCCTTCAGTGGCTCTGACCCAAAAGTTGTATAATAGCAAGTGGTAGCATATAAAGAAATTAGAACCCTCATACATTGTGATGGGAATGTACGATGGTACGGCTCCCTTGGAAAAACTGATTAAGTTCCTCAAACTATTAAACATGTAGTTATGATATTACCCAGCAACTCACTCTTGATATTTATACATAGCATACATCGACATGATTGCCTAGAGGCATGATTCATAAGCCTCATGTCTTTCTGCTGATGAACTCGTAAATGAAGTATATTCATACAATGGGATATTATATCTGGCAATAAAAAGGAATGAAGAAGTCAGCCAGGCACAGTGGCGCACTCCTGTAATCCCAGCACTTTGAATCATGAGTTCAAAGCCAGCCTCAGCAACGGCGAGGTGCTAAGCAACTCAGTGAGACCCTGTCTCTACATAAAACACAAAATAGGGCTGGGGATGTGGCTCAGTAGTCATGTGCCTGAGTTCAATCCCTGGTACCCCCCAAAAAGGATGATAATAATAATGATGATGAAGAAGTGAGACACTGCAATATGGATAAATCTTGGAAAAATTATCTGAAGAGAAAGAAGCCAGTTTCAGAGTAATACATTGTGGGATTCCACTTGTACGAACTATCCTGAGCAAGAACACCGATAGAGACAGAAAAGAGATCAGCACTTACCCAGGGCTGGTGGATCTTGAGGGAAATGAGAAGTGACTGCTAATGGGCATGGAGGATCTTTTTGGAATGATGAAATTGTTCTAAAATGGATGGTTGCACAAGCATGTGAATCTGCTAGAAACTTTTGAATTGTACATTTAAAATTGGTGAATGCTGTGGCCTGTGAATTTTAGATCAACGAACCTGCTATTTAAAACAAGGAACAAATATACAAGCATCTAAGCTCCAAGATAAAAATAAATAAATAGTGTAGGGCTGGAGGTTAAAATTTAACTTAGCCTGAAATTTTGGTCCAATAACCAGAACATTTAATCCATGCCTATCGACGGGAATCACTGATAGATTTGAGTCTGTTTCCATAGTCTTATTTTGTGCCGTTTGTACCACTTTCTCTGTTTCTTCTCTTTCTTGCCTCACTTGAAGTTAAATGGATTTGTTCTTCAGTGAAAAGCCTTTTAAAAGGAGAAAATAAGCAGCAGGAACAAAAAGTAGTGTTGCCCACGGATGCTCCATTTCCCAGCCCTGGAAATGCTTGTTTGAGGGGAGCGTCTTCTCTGCCCCAAGTCCAGCTCTTCCATGGTCTATATAGATGGCCAGGAATAATACAAGGTCCAGTTTTGTGTACTTATTGAACTTCATACACAAAACTAGTTGAACAGTTTTATTTTTTCTATATATCCTTTTAGTTGTGATCCTTACTATTTTGACATTCTTCCTTAATGAAGTGGATACAAGTTCACTCTCCTTAATAATACAAGGACCCCATATCTCCCTAATTCCATTGGCTCTCCTCCCAAGATTTTCTAGTATTTTAGTTCCACCTTGACATATCAGCACCCCCCCATTAGATGTCATGGCTACTGTTTCAACAGCCCCTGAGTTTTTAATTTAATCACACGTTCTGTTATCTCTGCCTACAATTCTCTTTTGTATCTCAGGCCTTCTGAGATATTTTCCTTTCTGCCAGGAGTAAAAAAAAAAAAAAAAAATTAAAGGCAGCTTTATTGAAACATAATTTGCATACCATATAATTCATTCATGTAACTGGTAGAAGCCAGTGGATTTTAGTGTATCCACAGAGCTGTGCCACTGTTACCACAATCATCATTGCACACTCCATCATCCCCACAGAAAACCACATCTATGCTTCCTATTTATTGCGAAATCCTATTTCACTGAATGCAGAGACCACATTTATGCATTCCTCAACAAAGGACATTTAGGTGGTTTTTGTCTGTGGGTATGATGAATTGTGCTGTTACGGGCATCTGTGTGTAAATGGTTGTGTGGACGTGTGTTTTCTCCCCTCTGGTGGATTTAACTAGAGGTGGAATGGCTGAGCCCTGTGGGAACTCCGTGTCCCTATTTGAGGAACTACCAAACTGTTTTCCAAAGTGGCCGCACCATTTCCTGTTCCCGCAGTATTGGGCAGGGAGTCCGACTGCTCCACATGTCACCAGTACTTGGGGTTTCCCTCCTCCTCTCCCCTCCCCCTCCCCTGCCCTCCCCTCCCGCTCCTCTTAGCAATAGTCATCCTGATAGGTGTGAAGTAGTATCTCATAGTAGTTTTAAAATTTTTTTTTTATTTCTTTTTTCTTTTTTAACACAGCAGAATGCATCTCAAGTCACAGTACACATATGGAGCACAAATTTTCATTTCTCTGGCTGTACACAAGGTAGAGTCACACCATGACTCTTCATACATGCACCTAGGGCACTGATGTCCATCTCATTCCACCATCTCTCCTACCCTCATGTCCCTCCCCTGCCCCTCCCCTTTGCCCTGTCCAAAGTTCCTCCGTTTCTCCCATGCCCCATCCTCCCTGTTATGGATCAGTGTCCACTAATCAGAAAAAACATTCAGCCTTCGGTTTTTGGGGGTTGGCTTACTTCACTTAGCATGATATCCTCCATCCATTTACCTGCAAATGCCATGATTTTATTCTCTTTTAATGCTGAGTAATACTCTCTGTGTATATATATCTCGGTTTCCTTATCCATTCATCTATTGAGGGGCATCTAGGTTGCTTCCACAGTTAAGCTATTGTGAATTGAGCTGCTGTAAACACTGAAGTGGCTGTGTCCCTGTAGCAGGCTGTTTTTAAGTCTTTAGAGTATAGACGGAGGAGTGGGATATCCCGGAGCAGTTTTGATTTGCATTTTCCCCATGCCTATTGAGGTTGAGGTTTCTTTTTTTTTACTTTTTTAAGTTAAAAATAAAAAGCTCTTTTCAAATCCTTTGCCCATTTTTTGGTTGGGTTGTCTTTTGAATATTGATTTGTAAGCATTCTTTATATATTCTGGATACAAGTGTTCTACTGGACGTACGACTTGCAGATATATTCTCCCCCTCTGCAGTTGTCTTTTCGCTTTTTAGTTTTTATTTTCTGGCAGTGCTGGCGCATGAAGCAAGTGCCCCACCTCCAGCTGCACCCCTCTGCCCCCACTTTCTCAGCCATGTCCTTTGAGGCAGAATGGTTGCACCTATTTTTTCTTGTGTTCTTGTGCTTTGGGCATTTCATTGGGAATATTTTGCCTAGCCCAAGGCCCCTAAGACTTACACTCTGCTCCTGTGTCTTGGTGTCAGAGTTTTATAGTTTCTAGCTCTTTCTCTGGGGTTGCTGATCCATTGTAAGATAGCGTCTGCGTAGAGTACAAGGAAGGAATCCAACTTCATTCTTTTGCGTGTTGGTGTTCAGCAGCTCTAGCACAATTGCTGAGAAGAATATTCCTTACCCACTGAGTGGGTCTGGCACCGTTTTCCCTAGTGCATGAGGTTTATTTCCGGATTCAATTCTGTTCCATTGATCTATACGTCTGTCTTTTCTGCCAGTATCACATGGCCCTAATTACTTCAGCTCTGCAGTAGGTTTAAAATCAGGAAGTGTGACTCGTCCAACTTTGTTCTTTTTCAAGTTTGCTTCAGCAATTCTTATTCCCTTCAATTTCCATATGAATTTTAGGATCAGCCTGTCAGTTTCTGTACAACAGCCTGTTGGGATTTTGGTAGAAACCTCACTGAATTTGTAAATCATTTTGGAGTCTACTGACATCTTAACGATATTAAATCCTGCACTCCATGAACAGGAGAGATTTTTCATTTCTTGAGATCTCCCTTAATTTGTTGCAGTAATATTTTATGGTTTCTAGAGTGCAAACTTTGCCCTTCTTTTGTTTAATGTATTCCTACACATTTTGTTCCTTTTGATGCTGATATAAATGGAGTTATTTTCTTACATCCATTTTGTGGATTTTTCCATATTAGTGTCCAGAAATACAATTATTTTTGTACATTGATCTTGTATCCTGCATCCTTCCTCAAACTATCATTGGTTCTAATACACACACACACATGCACACACACACACATTAGTTGATTCCTTAGAATTTTCTCTATACAAGTATATCATCTACAAACAAAGGCAGTTTTGCTTCTCTTTTCCAATCTGGATACGTTTAATTTCTTTTCCTTGTCTAATTGCTGTACCCAGAACCCCTGGTACAATGTTAAAGAGACTTGGTGGCTGCAGACATCCTGATCTTGTTCTTAGAGGGAATAAAATAGGTTCTTTAGAATATTGTCCAGTGAGACTCATTATGATAAACCCTCTCAATTCTATTCTATCTGTGCTCTTGCTATATGAACTCATTAGATGGAGAATTTTATGTTAACAACTATTGTATTTTAGTAAACTAAATTTCGAATGTGCTGAAGCGACCATTCCTTTCTCTTCTGGACTGAGTTGTTGCTATTGAGGATTCCACCACCTGCCTAAAGATGCTTCTTTCTTTTCTTTTTCTTTCTCCCCTCTTTCTGGCTACTTTTATAATCTCTTAATTCTGCGGTTTTATTGTAATATGCTATTGGCAAGATTTTATTTTTACTTTTCATCTTTAGGAAGTATTGAGTTTTCTGGGTCTAAGATGTGGTACTTTTCACCAGTTCTTAAAAAATGACAGCTACCTTCTCTTCAGGTACTGCCCCTTCCCTGTAACCTCCTCCTCCTCTCTCTCTTCCTCTGTGCATATTGAATTTCCCTCTACTCCCCATCTCTTATTTTTTTCAACTTGTTTTCTCTTTCGACTGAATCCAGGGTCGTTTCTGTAGCTCTACTATCTAAGTCTGTCTTTAACTTTATGCAATCTCTTTTCTGACCACTGCCTTGAATCCTGCAATTTCAGAGATGACATTCTTCACTTCTAGAACTTTTATTTGAGGAATTTTCAAATCTGTTTAGTTGGTATCTTGTTACTTGCTCATATTTTTAAGTCGCTCCTATTTTTTAAAAAACATTCTGTATTTGGCACCTAAGTTCCAGATTGCATGTCATTCCAGGTCTGATCGCACTGGTATTTCTGCTGGCTCTAATTCATGGTATTTTCTTTGCATATTTTATATATATTTTTTTTTTTATTGGGATCTAACATTTCTTGGAACGTCTTCTGTGAGATTCTTAAAAGTTGTATATCTCCAGAGGGAGTTTGTATGTGACCCCACAAGCCACATGGGAACATCACCAACCTAGGACCATATTAAACTGGAATCTCTGCATGGAGGTCATTGACCCACATAAGTAACATCTATTAAGATGCAAACTCACGGGCTGGGGCTGTAGCTAGTGGCAGAGCACTTGCCTCGTATGTGTGAGGCACTGGGTTTCATTCTTAGCACTGCATAAAAATAAACAAATAAAATAAAGGCATGTTGTCCATTTACAATTGCAAAAAAAATAGTGTTAAAAAAAAGATGCAACTTCACTTCTGGGCTGACTTATATTTATGCATATCGTTATAGGTACTTTCCACCTGCGGTAAGATGGGCACATTTCCTTCCGTCTCCTCAGTGCAATAGAATTATTATTTACCTTTACATGACGAGTAGTAAAGCTGGAGTCCTTTGAGAGGACAGGTTTATTAAGCTATCTCCAGTAGACCTTCTACCTCAGACCAGTCACTTAACCCACACTGTTCCGATTTTATTTTTGGTGCTGACGAAAGGGGTAGATGTGTGAATTGTGAAATGCTTTGTAAGACTAGCATCTTGGGGGACACACCAGAGATGTGTTGGCTGCAGGGCCCCTGCTGGGGCAGCCGGGTGGTGTCCAACAGGGCGTGTGGGTGGAGCCATTGAAGTAGGTTGTAGTCAGGTTCTGGACCCCTGTGGCCGGCCAGCCAGCCTTGTGCATTCTGAATTCCGGGGGTCCAGACCCCAGGGCCCGAGTGAGGGGATTAGCATCCTGGTTGTGTTTCAAGGTTGATCCTGTGTAAAACCTCCATCCGGGTATTTATGTGGGGGGCCTGAGCACCTTGAGAGGAAGGGAGGAGTTGCTGGGAGTTGGGGTGGTGGTCCTCGGCCACACTGAGGAGGAGATGCTGGGATTTCCACATGCAGCAGGCCCAGGCCCCACTCCGAGCTGTGCCACGCTGTGGGGTGGCTGCAGTGGTCTCTGGAAGCAGGTGCTGACCATGCATCCTGAGAGCACCGGTGGAGAGTCCTGCTCCTCAAGTGACCACAAACAGCCATTATCCCCTAGTCATGGACCTTGAGGAGCTATGAGTGACCATCCCACAAATACTCAAGATGGCAGCAGGGCCCCTTGTCAGCGGGCAGAGGCTGGACAAACATCATCTCATCCGAGCCTTGCACCCCCACCAGGCGGGTCCTACTATTCTCCCCCTTGTAGAAATGAGTCGCCTGTCCAGGGCCACTGAGCTGGTGAATAGAGGACCCCATGTGCATGAGGCCCTATCTGGCTCAGTCTGCAGGATCTGATGGCTGACGCTGAGCAGCCCCAGCTGTGGGGAGCGCCAGGCAAGGAGGCAGGAGGCCGAGTGTGCCTGCCCAGCTGGGTGGGGGAGGACCTTCCGGAGTGTCTCCCAGGACAGACAGGCCCTCCCCATCCAGGATGTGTCATCTTCACAGGGGCAGCCAAGGGTGAAGGGCTGGTGGGCTGGGGGCGGGGTGGGACCAGGGGGTGACGTCACTGCTGCTCTTAGTAATGCTTTGGCAGAGGCTGAAGCTCCCACCTTGGGCGGGGGAGGGGGGCTGGGGCAGCAGTGAGGCTGCCAAGTCTGTGATCCGGGCTGGGCACCCTGCCAGGAGCACCTCGGACAGGCCTCCTGGGCAGGGGGCCTCGGGAGAGGATGCACCTCCTGGGGGCTCTGGAAAGTGGTGTTCACATCAGACAGAGGGATGCTCAGACCATCTGTCTGTCTGCTTGACAAGACAGGTGGCTGGCCGTCCCTGGTGGGTGTCCGGCTGTCTGAGGGCTTACTCCTTTCACTGACTGGCTTTCAGGACAGACACACGGAGATGCCAGGAGAAGGGGGTTGAACCCCTGAGCATGCCCCCGAGGACTTGGGTAACCCTCTGAACCCTGTCTGCTGACGCTTATCAGATACCTGGCCCTGGGCCAGGTGCCAAGGGGACAGAGCCAGATCTGATGAGGACCTGCCTTAGGGAGCTCACGCTCTGTAGGGAGACAGATCAAGGCATCATGACAGAGGCTGCGTGTGCACAGGCTAGACCTGTGGGTGGACGTGGAAGGCCACTGTGCTCCTGTCTCCTGTTGTCATCTTATAATTCAGTCCCTCGGGACATTCCCCTCATTCCTGGGTAAAAGGCTGGGCAGTCCCCAGAGTTTTCTGACTCCTATCAGGTGATTAAAAAGTCTTTACTCGCTCTGTGTTTAGACACAGGTTGACAACTAAAAGCGAATGGTGGCCCCAAGAGTCACACATTGACCTTGGTTTGAAGCTCAGACCCCTTTCTGCCCCTGCTTCCCTCTGCAGGTGGCTGGGGAGGGTGGACCTTCTCGTCCTGCAGTCAAGGCTCCCTGCTCCTCACCCCTCCTCCCCAGCCTGCGGTGGCTGCTCTGGTGGCCACAGGCGTGGCCCTGGGGAGAGGTCCCGGGAGGAGACATTTCCATCACTGGGCTCCTGTGAGGTGTGCCTGCTCCTAGGCTGACGGGCGGGTGCCTCAAACTTCGAGCTGTGCCTCCTGACACAGGGCCACACACAGCCCCAGGTGGCGGGACCTCCGCCCTGTGGCTTGCCTCCTAAATGTCTTGACTCCACGACCCTGGGAAGGAAGAAGAATGGTTTTGTGAAACGTCTTGGCAGGCCACGACCATGTTTGGACCACAGAAAAGACAACTGTCACAGTTCTGGGGATCCCGGCCACCCCGCTTCAGACCTGTGTCCTTCCCTCCTCCCCAGCAGGCAGCACCCCTTTGGGCCCTCCCTGATGAGAGGCAGCTGCGACCTGGCTGCTAGATCCCCCACCCACTGCGGATGCATGTGGCTATCTTCTCGTGGTCCCCTGGGAAGCCTTGTCCCAGCTGAGGGAGGGACAGGGATTCCCACCACTCCCCCTTCACAGGGGCCAAAATCCAAGCAGCCCCAGTTCTCCCTGCTAGGAGCCTCAGATGGACTTCCTCTCCTCCCCTGCGGCCACCTGGCCCCGGTACCCTCACCCCAGGCAGGTCATTAATCTGCTCCTGGTCATTAATCCACTATGGCTCTTGCTCTGTGATGACTCCACCTCTGTCCTCAATCCTCTGTCCAGGATCCCCCAGCACAGCAAATGGAGCATGGACACTCTTAGCCGCTTAGGCTGGGACTTGGGAGCCTCCCTCCCCTGCCTGCGGCCCCTCTCCCAGCTCGCCCAAAGTGTCTCCAGATCCACAGGGGTGCTTGTGAAAAGCCCAGGTTCCCAGAGCCCCTCACACCCAAGGAGTCAGAGTCTCCAGTGTGGGCCCAGGAATCTGGGCCTCAGGCCAGGCAGGCGGGCAGCCCCGCACCCAGGGAACGCCTGGCTGTCTGAATCCTTTCCTGCACTGCCTTATCTCATGCTGGCACCCAGAGTGGCACTCATTCCCATTCAGCAAATGTGTCACATGTCCTCCCTGTGTGTCTGGCTCTGTGCTCCGAGCTGAGCCTAGGTCAGGGGACAAGCCAGAGGCCTCCCAGCCCTCAGGGAAGCTAGAGTTCAGTAGAGGGGTTGCAACCTTTAGCCAGCTATTGCCACTGACCTCAGGGGGTTGCCAGGGGACACTTCCCAGAGTCAGGCATCCAGGGCTTGCTTGGCATCCAGCAGCCTTTAGTCCAGTAACTCATGGACTCCTTGCGACTGTCCCGAGGGCCTGTGACCATTGCAACACTGTTTTTGAGAGGAGGAACTAAAAGGAAGAGAAAGGCCTGGGCTTGAACTTGTGGCCTGGGTATTGGCAGGTGGAAGGCACCCCCCATGGAGAAGCCAGGGGTACCCAGCAAGGCCATCTGTGTGCTGGGGCTTGGTCACAAGCTTCCCAGAGGCAGATCCACAGGAGGAGCTGAAGCTGGCAGGAGAGCCCAGTGAAGACGGATCCAGGGCTGGCAGGGCAGGGCTGCTCTGTGAGCCCCGTTTCAGCCAAGTTCAAGGTACCAGCTGACGTTCAAGGCTGGCAACTTCGTCCAGGCCATCAGGCAAGCAAGTGGCCTGGCCAGCAGCTCTGGAACCTGACAGGGCATCCATTGGCCCAAGCAGGAGGCGGCAGCCCTGAAGCTGAGCCTGGGGTTGGGGACAGGGTGGCTTAGCCCTGTGGCTGCTCCCTGGTCAGTTGTGTGATCCTGGGAAAGCAGTGCCACCTCGCCCAGCCGGCTCAGCCTCCTCATCTGGGAAACAAGGATGACGCTGGGTCCTGCCGTCTGAGGCGTGCTGTGGGCATAGCTAAGGTGACTGTGCCAACCACGCGCTTCCGGGCATATTCTGTCCAGTTTAAAGCTGAGGAGCTGGAGGTCCAGAGAGGCCGGGTGACGTGGCTAAGGTTTCTCAGCCAGTAAGCGTCCCTGGTGTAGGGAATCTCCAGCATCCAGCGTGCCCCAAGGAGGACAACCATGTGTGGTTGTGGAGTCTGGGTCCCCTCGATGCCTAGAAGACCTCAGGCCCCACCCTCTCCTTTCCTGCTGCACCCCCCGCAGCCCCAGCTCCCCGGTGTTGCAGGAGCTCCTGGGCCATGGGGAGGCTCCCTGCAGGTAGATCCTGACTGGCTGGGACACCTGCTTCCAACCTGAAGGAGGATCTGCTGGTGGAACTGGGCTCAGGGACCCTTGGAGGCCCCAGGGATGTGACCACTCCGTTAGGAGGAGCCTCTCCCCAAATCTTCCATTTGTAAGCAATACACCCAGGGAAGGAAGGGCACAGTGCCTGGTGGCAGGAGATGGCAGGGGTGCAGTAGCTAAGCAAGGCAGGGGATGGAGAGTGGGATAAAGGATGTCCGCGACCGCCAGCCACAGTCAGGAGGGGAGCAGCATGGAGCCTGTGGCTCCCCCTCCCCGCCAGCACACGTCACCTCCTCCTTGGCCGGCTGCCACTCACAGCATCACCCGGGCCTGAGCAATGCGACCAGGAGCCAGCCAGCTCTTAGGGTCAGGCAACGCCTTCCAAAGGTCCCCACTCTTTCTTTCTCCTCTCAGCCTCCCAGGCCCCTGCCTGCCACCCAGCAGCCTCAGGGGAACTTTCAAAATCCCTTTTATAAAAAGGCCTAAGGTGCGTGGAGATGGAGTAGGAGATCCTGCCTGAGTTCCAACAGAACTGGAACCGAATCCTGTCCCGGCCACGTACTGCTCAGGGGCACTCGAGGGGGCACCTCTCCTCCTCAGAACCTCAGTTTTCTCACCTGCAAAGTAAGGATGGCCCTAGCTTCCCAGTGTTGCTGGAGCGAGGAGAGCCAGGGACCTCATGGAGGAAAGACCCCTGAGGACACCAAGCAAAAGGCCCCCATGGATGTTTTCTGGCTCAATAGAAGGTGGAATGAAAGAGAAATAAATTGCCACACCATCTGTGGGGTGGAAGCTGTCTCTTCTTTGTCTTCCTTTCTGAAAGCACAGGGGAATTAGAGGCTCTGGCTGGGGCCAGTGGAGATCAGGGTGAGGTAGGGCATAATTCTTGGGGAGTGGAAGGCTGAGGACATTCTGAATGACGTCAGCTCCCGTGTGCAGAATGCATGATGCTCGCCCGAGCGCAGCTGGCTTTCTCTGGCATTAAGGCTCATTGGAGAACGAGGTTCAGAAACTGGGTCCTCGGGGCTGGGGTGTGGCTCAGTGGTAGAGCACTTGCCTAGTGTCCTACAGGCATGGGACCCTGGGTTCCAGCTCAGACTGTGAAGGGAAAAGAAGGGGGGGGGGTGATGGAGAAAGAGAGAGTGTCCATGAGCACAGCTTCAGGTCCCTTTCTTATCTCTGCTTGGGCTATTCATGAGTCTTAGTCCAGACCCCACATGGTTTTGGTTGGCTTTTTCACTGCTGGGGCCAAAATTTTGACTGACGAGAACAATTTTTAAAGGAGGAAACGTTGATTGGGTGCTGGTGGTTTCAGAGGTCTCAGTCCACAGACGGCAGACTCCATTGCTCTGGGCCCAAGGGAGGCAGAAGACCATGGCAGGAAAGTGTGGGGGAGGAAAACAGCTCAGGACATGGACGCAGAGAGCGCTCCCCTCAGGAGAGCAGGCCTGCAGTGACCGGCTCCTCCAGCCACAGCTTCCCGCCTTCAGTCACCACCCAGCTGATCCTACCCATGAATGGAGGCAGGGGGAGCGCCACCTCACAACCCAGTCATCTCCCCCTGAACGTCCTGCACTGCCTCACATGAGAGCTTCTGGGGGACGCCTCCCAGCTAAACCGTGACACGTGTCTTCTCTAGGTCTCTGTCTTCTTGTGTACAAACTGAGGCTCCACGCACCCACCCTCAGGGATCCTGTGAGGACCAAACAAGGCTCAGGACGGGCCTGGCATACATCGGTCCTTAGCACATGGTGGCTGTTCTCCTCGTCACCCAAGCTGTCACTGTCCCAGTTCCTATTGCTGTGTGTCATGACCCCAAAGTTCAGGGCCTACAAGGACCACTATTTATGTAGCTCGTGCCTCTGTGCATGGACATTTAGGTTGGGCCTCACCGGTGGCTCACCTGGTTTGCTCTTGTGCCTGTGGCTGGCCTCAGGTGAGCAGGGGCTGGGGGATGACTGCTGCCTGAGAGGCTGAGGTGACACACCTGCCTATCATCTTCCATCAGGCTGACCTGGGCGTCCCAGAGTAATGGCAGGTGTGTGTGTGTGTGAGAGAGACAGACAGACAGACAGACATGAGTGGTAACAAATTGTGTGAAAACCTCTGAGACTCAGGCTCAGGAGAGGACGCTGTCCTTTGTCCGACATTCTCCTGCCCAAAGCAAGTCACAGGCTGGCCTGGTTCAGGACAGTGTTATCGTCACAGGAAGGGGACGGCGACTATTTTTGCAAACACCTGACCACACTAAGCTGTCCTGGGACAGGAACCAGGTCTCTGGATTCCCGGTTCAGTGGCCACTCCCCTCAGCGCTGCACACTCTGCCCAGGGCTCCCCCAGATGGCCCCCCAGCCCCACTTTGCACCCCCTGCAGAGCCAGGCTGCCAACTTCCAATTCCTGTCCCCTCAGGAGCTAGAAACCAGACTTCACACAGGGCCAGGCACAGCCACACAGTGAGCCCAGAGGGAATCTGATGACATGGACCAGCCCAGGTGGAGGACCAATCCCTGCCCTTTCAGCCTCGGAGGAAGGAAGTCCACTCAGCACACCTGCACGACCCCTGGCCCGAGCCGTCCAGTCAATAAACCCATTAAATACCCCTGATGAGTGCTCTGGGGCATCCACGCTATGGACAGTGCCAGCCTCCTGGAAGAGGCCGCCCTGCCCACGAGCAGGCGGGAGGCCCAGATCGGGCCCAGGTGGTGTGTGGGGGCGGGTCTCCTTCATCTTCACATCCTGACCCATTCCTGTGCACCTTCTTGAAGCCACCACTCCCGGGACTGGAGTTCCTAACCCCCCATCCTGGTGGGGAAGTGACCTGCGCCTTCATCTGTGCACTGCTGACTGGTGGAGGCAGGGCTGCCCTCTCCTCCTTGACCCGGGGGCACTCACTGCCTGTGCCCCGCCCCCACTAGATGAACGCCTACATCAGGGACCTGTCCTTCTTGACCCCATTCCTTCCTCGGCACTGGCATCCAGTGGTACCCAAGAGTTATCACGTGGACTGATGGATGAAGAGTTGGGTTTAACTGAGTTGTGCCCGCCCAGGTTCTGAACCAAGGTCTTTGTCTCCATTGCCCTTGGGGGCTAATGGAAAGGACAGCGAGTCACAAGCCCCAGGAGCCAAGTCCAGTTTCTCTCCTAACAGTGTGCTCGTGTGCCTTGTTCAGGTTGCTCACTGCACACTCCAAGGGCCACCTTGTACATAGACGACGACGTGAACGTCTGCTCGTGGTTCTTGCAGTGGGGCAGATCTGCGGCAATGGTCTCAACTTTTCCAAGTTTTGCTTTCCACGATCACAATGGGGTGGGAGGAACCACTGTCTACCTTGCTGTCCTGTTGGGGTTAAAGGTTAACACTAAGAGATGGCTCCTGTGATGGTGATAACAGCCATCGGGAAAGAGACTGGGCACCAGGAAGATGCACTGTCCCTGCCGGATGGGACCGGTGTCCTCTGCAGTGGCCTCCTCCATTTCTCCTCTTGCTGTCCTGCCAGCTGTCCCTCTAGAGAAGGGCTTCTCTTCTGTGCTACCAACCCCAACTACCCACCAGCTGGGGTCCCGAGTGACCTCTCCACAGAATGAACTCAGAAGCCACACTTGAGGGACGGTGTCCTCCCTGAAGCAGGTCCCAGAGGACTGGCTACTGGAACCCCGGGCTCCCTGTTACCCTGAAGCTCAGGGCTGAGTGCATCCAGGAGTGCAGTGCAGGGTGGAGCGCAGGCCACCGCCCCCTCCCGTCCCCCACAGTCCCTAGGCTGCTGGCTCCTGGTCTGTCCATCACTGCCCACCAGCCCCTGCTGCTGCCTGGTGCTCTACATGCCCCTGTCCCTGTGTTGCTGTCCCCAGTGGCTGCTGTCTGAGGCATCCGAGGTCACATGGTGGGTGCAGGTGGGAGGGTTGGCTCTGGGCGGGACAGTCCCCCAGCCTAGAAGGCAGGTGCTGGGGTGATAACGTCAGGGGCCAGCTGGGGATGAGCCGTGCTCACAGTTCAGAGTCCCCCACAGGCTCCTGCCTGGAGGTCCAAGGCCCCAAATTCCCCCATGTGCCTCATTCCTGTGCCAGAGGGCAATGCCCCCGGGGATGGCAGAACCCCAATGGGGCTGGGGACCCCTCATGGGAATAGGCCAGGGACCTGATTTATTCCCACAAGGAACCTGGGACTCACAGGCCCCATTTTTCAGAAGAGACCAAAAAAAGACAAGCCCTGATCCCCGTCCCCTGCTGAGCGGACACCATGCTGGTCGGAGCCGCTAATCTGGTTCCCGGGAAGGGGCATCCTGGGAATGGCTGGCTCCGAGGGAGTGCGGTGGGGGAAGGGCCAGTGGTCAGCACTTCCTGTTTGTCCCGCTGGCGCTGGCCAGCCATTCTTCTACTTCCTTCCACAGGATGGGGCTCTGGGGCCCTGGGGCTCCCACAGCAACCCTGGGCTCAGACGGCGCTGTCAGCGTTTGGCAGGTGCCGGCTGGCGTGGGCCACGTCCCGTGGCTGGGGGCTGGCGTGGGCGTGACTGGGAGCTGGCGTGGGCGTGGCTTGGCTGGCGTGGGCGTGGCTTGGCTGGCGTGGGCGTGGCTGGGGCTGGCGTGGACCCGCGTGTGCGTGACAGCTCTGAGTGTGCGAGTCTCCTCCCTGCAGCGGAACGCCGCCCCGGTGGGCAGCGGGTGTGTGCCCCTTCCCTGTCGTCTCCTAGGAGCCTGGACTGCAACCTGGTTGGTGTCCCCTACCTGTGCCCAGGACGACCAGGGAACGAACCGCATCCACGAGTTCAGAGGTCCCCTCAGGACAGCCAGGCTTTGGTCCTGACGCAGGGCGACCACTTGGGTCTCTGTTCCTCTGCAGGGGAAGGAGATGGTGACAGCCCTGGCTGCTGGATGCCCTGGGGTTGTTAGTGTCCCCACACACCCAGCTGTCCTCAGCCTGGGGGAGCGGCTCTTCTGGAAGACCCCAGGGCTAGGAAATGGGCTAAGGTGGGCACCTGGGGTGTTCCACCAGGCCAGCAGGCTTCTGCCTTCCTGAACACCACAGGCACCTGCAGCCATGTCTTAGGAGGAGAGGGTGGCTGTCCCTGGCTAGGAACAGACTGAGCCCTTAGGGATTTCCAGGGCCTCTGTGTATGTGCGAGTGCGCCTGCCCTTTCAACCACATCCCCATCCATCCATGCTAGGTACTGAAATTGCCACATACTTCTACACTGCTTAATGAAGTTCCCCCAGCCCAGGGACCCTGTGCCTCCCACCGTCCACACACAAGGATCTGGTTCCAGCCCAAGCCTCCCATTGCCGTGGGTCAGCATCCACATGGGTCAGTGTCCCCAGAGCCCTGCTTCCTGGATGTGGCCTTGGCTCCTCCAGGAGCCCAGACAGCGAGCTCTTGCCCCTGCTTCCTGCCTGGCCTCAGGGAGCAGAGGGTGGGCGCCACCAGGGGACACTGGTGCCCACATGCCTGTCCTCTGCACAGCATATCCTTGACCTGGACCTTGGCAGGAGAGATGGCACATGGCCCTGTCCCCCACAGAAGGCCAAGCAGCTATTCAGAGGGCCAGGCACCCCGAGAGGGAATGAGGGCCGCCCCAGGGAGAGGGCCAGCTGCACTGGTCACTTCAGGGATTAGAAAATAGCTCTGTCCCCGCCACGCCCCCAGCCAGAACCCCACAGGCCTGGAGGAGAGGTAGGCTGGCCCTTGTCATCCCCAGGAGGCTGAGATGAGGCCAGTGCTCACTACAACCAGAATATGGGACAGTGGGCAGTAGAGCAGGAAGGTGGTTTGTGAAGCCAGAAATGTGGAGTTCAGATCCCGTTCGCCTTCCAGCCGTCAGCCCTGCAGGGTGCACAGGTCCTGACGCAGCCTAGAGCGGAGCCCACGCCCGTAGCTTTGCTGTCTCCTCCTCCTTCTCTCAGGTGGTCAGCAGACTGTCCAGAACCGGGTCCCATGATGTCTGTCCCAGGTCACACAGGAAATGCAGGTGGAACTCACTGAGCTTTGGGCACCTCCACGAGCGCAAAGCCAGGGGTCCTTGTGGAGTGGAGGGCCCCGAGGACCACAGACCCCCACCCCTGAGAGGGGGCTGTGGTCACAGTGCAACCTGCGTTTTGTCCCACTGCCCACCCGGCAGCCAGTCCGTTGGTGACCAGGACAGTGCTGCCACCTCTCAGGACACCCAGCCTCGGTAGCTCGCTGGCCGACACCTGCGGCTGCCCTGAGGGGGATCTCAGCTCCAGGGCCAGCCCAGCACCCCTTTCTCTCCTCACAGAGGCCACATAAGGGTTGAGGGGGAGAGGCGTGGGGTGGGGGAGGAGAGGACCTCACCTGGGGCAGTTCCCAGCCCCAGGGACTGGAGGGACCCTGAGGGATACTCAAGCAGAGACCCCTGTCTGCAGCACCCAGCCCCCTGCCTGCTTCTCCCCAGGTCGCCAGGGCCCACCCATGGGCATCACTGGTGGGCAGTAACTCTCCACCCTCCAAGTCCAGGATGTCTGTCACCCCCTAGCACCCTGCTGTCCTGGGTCTCCAGCCCTGCTCCCAGCACCAGGGTCTCACGCAGAGACCTGATGGGTGTGTGCTCCATGGAGAGCGCTGTAGGACAGCTGAGCCAGGGACGCATGTGACACTGGGTGGGGTGACAAGCACGCAGGCGGGCTCCTCACAGCCCTGCGACAGGTGGTGTGAGGGGGTCTTTGTGGAGCTCAGCCTGCCTGGTCCATCTCCTGAGGCCTTCCTCAGGCTGAGAAAGGGCCACCAGGGGCCTCCCTGAGGCCCAGCCACGTGGAACCTGCTGGGGATTATCTGAGGATGAGGCCAGAGACCTTGAGCCTCCTGGTCCTGCCCACCAAGTCTCCCTCCTGCAGACCGTCCTCACGGCAGGGCCAGCACCCGGGGGTCCTCCATGGTGGAGCTGGGCAGTTGCGAGGGGCACAGACCTCAGCCACTCTCCTGTGCCTATGCTCCCGCCTGCCACAAGGAGGCAGTAGAGCTCGGGGCTGGGTGGGGCTCCCCAGCCCTCAGCAACAGCAGCATCTGAGAAGGTAGCTCACCTGTTTTTCCTTTCTTTTTGGTACCAGGGATTGAACCCAGGATTACAGGCGTGTGCCACCACACCCGCCTAATTCACCTGCTTCTCTTCACTGTCTTTATCTGTACAGTGGAATTAATAACCAACAGGCGCCTCGCAGGATACCGTGAGTGGGTTGCCATAGCCGCCAGGCTTCCCCGAGGCATGTACCTGCTGAGGATACTGCCTCACATGCAGCCACAGGGCACTCCCAGCTCCCTCTTGGCGAGCAGCACAACTCCTGTGCCCACAGTTGGCAACCAGCACTCCATCGGCGCACAGGGGGCTTTTTATGCTGTGTGGCCCAATGACTTCTCTTGTTCCACATGAAGGGTTCTTGGGGTTCAGGTTGGGGGTCGTCATGAATTTTAGATTCTAGCCAGCCACATTTCTCCTCGCAGTTAAACAGGAGAACAACGTGGGAAAGGAGAGCTGTATGACTGTCAAAGTTTCCTCCTTTTCCCTCCACTTTTTGCTTTGGCTACCAGGAAGCTCAGACGCCAAAATTATGGTTCTACATAACAGTGAGTGCTCAAGGATGGCAATTGCTTTCAACTTGTGTCCCAACAGATAGATGGATGGTGCTGAGTGCAGAAGGCATCTGAGGCCACAATGAGTGATGTGGGCCCATAAGTGTGGTCCAGGTACACCCAGGTGATGTCTGCTGTGAGCATGGACATGGTGCTGAGTACATGGCACACATTTGCCACCACCGGGTCAGTAGCCTTGTGAGCTGCTCAGCTGTGTTTATTCCACGCAAGCCTACGCTTCCTCAAAAATGTACGTTTTATATTTTATATGTTAAATATGAAATGTTTTATATTTTATTATGTGTGCTTTGTGGAAAAAGGCAGCGTATCAATAAAACAAGCTGGAATGGCTTCACTCGGAGTCCCCAGCTCTGGAGCAGGATAAGCAGCTGCAGGGAGGGTCCTGGTGGTGGGGAACAGCCCCTCCAGGCTCAGGTCTCCCCGACCCCCGGTGCTGCACCTGGGCCTGCCCTGCAGCTCTGACTTGCAGGGGTTGGTTCAGCTCAACGGGGAGGGATGTGTCCTCCACCTTGCCGGTGACCAGGCTTTCTGGCCTGGACACTCCCACCCCATCTCTCTTTGGGGTGACACCTTCCCGAAGACTGAGGATCTACAGCAAGGTGAAGCAGAATTGTTTCAGAGGGCTGCAAACAGGCAGGTTTCTTGTCCCCACCCTGGATTTGCCACAGCAGAGTCTGCATTTCCACAAGTATCCCCAGGGCAGGACACATGCCCAGGCTTGGGGTTGGCCAGATCCCGGAAGTAACTGAGAACTTTGGCTGTGGCAGCAGCGCCCCCTGCTGGGCCCTTCAGAAACACCTCCAGTCTTCTGCCCCAGCAACCCAGGCTGGGAGAGTCCCATCCCTACGCGCCCCTTCCTCCTCCTCCAGGGACCCCAAGGGGTAAAAGGAGAGAAGATACTGGGCATGTGCCCTATTAGCTGCCTGCCCCAGCTTTCCATGCCCCCCTGAAGGCTCTCCCCACCATGTGCACTGAAGGCTGAGCCTCTGAGCCTTGAGTGACAGCTCAAGGTGCCCCCGCTCCTTCCAGCAGATGCAGCCTCTATGCTCACACTACTTCCCTACCCCAGGAAGAAGCTTCTGCACCATCGCAGGCTGGATTGTTACAAACCTATTTAATAGTCAGTCTTCAAAGTTCCAGAAAGTGTCACAGAACTGAGCACACAGCCCCTCCCGCTCCCCGCCGCAGGCACAGGCTGGCCCGCCCTGCTGTCCAGTGGCAGAGGACAGGTGCCAAGAAAGGCCAGCCCACTCTGGGTCAGTCCCTGGACAGCTCAGGATCCTGGAGAAGGCAGGGCCAGCTCTGCCCATGCCCGTGGGTCTCCCCTGCTCCTCAGTGGCTGCAGCTCCTTCCCATCCAGGCTGGCCAAGCCCTGACTGCGCATGGCCCTGGCTGAGTCAAGCTGCCCAGATGGGACGAGGCAGACCTGAGGAGAGGGGGCCCAGCCTCCCCCCTATCTTCAGTAAAATGTGAAAAACCAAAGATGTGAGCGCTGCAGTGGAGGAAAGTTGACCCACCCAGCGGATAGTCCCCCGGTGTCCCAGGGTGCCTGGTCCAGCCTCCCCCCAGTTTTTAACACACTTTCCTCCATTGGATGCACATGGCCCGAGGGCAGGCAGAGATGCCGCCTGCCTGGCTGGGGGCTGCAGGAGCCCTTCACTGAGTTACTAAGAGACCCCCTGCCCCAGCAGAAAGCAGAAAGGCCGGAGCCACCAGGGCTCAACAAGGAAGCAGAGGCAGTGAGAGGGGCCCAGGCCCCAGAGCCCCTGACTCCCAGCCATCCCAGGTCAGGAGGGGGCCTTGGCAGGGAGGTGGGGGTGGGCCCAGGAGCCAGAAGACCCCTGGGAGGCCTGAGCCAGGAGACCGGCAAGGAGGTGGGGATGGCAGCTGCCTCAGTACTTGGGGACCTTGCTGTAGTCTTCAGAATGGATGTGCCGGCACAAGCAGATGGACAGCAGCATACCCAGGAGCTGTGGAGGAGACGGAGGTCAGGGAGGGATGGAGGCCAGGGAGAGATGGAGGTCAGGGAGGGATGGAGGCCAGGGAAGGATGGAGGTCAGGGAGAGATGGAGGCCAGGGACGGATGGAGGTCAGGGAGGGATGGAGGCCAGGGAGGGATGGAGGCCAGGGAGGGATGGAGGTCAGAGAGATGGAGACCAGGGAAGGATGGAGGTCAGGGAGAGATGGAGGCCAGGGAGGGATGGAGGTCATGGAGGTTGCCCACCAGGTACCCAGCACCCTGACTACTTTCCAGGTGAACGCCCAGGTTTCCTCAGCCTGTGCCTCACAGCCATCTTGAGGTGCAGGCAGAACAGGGAGGCCCAGAGAGGGGCAGTGTCTTGTCTAAGGTCACAGAGCCAGGCAGGACTCAGGTCAGAGGGCCTCTAGAGGCTCATGGCCACTTGTCCTGCAGGCCTCAGCCTCCCGGAGGACATCGGTAAGGTAGAGAGGAATCAGGAGGACCAAGCATGAGGGAGAGGGTGCGCGGGGGGCGGGGCAGACCTCAATGACAGCGACGCCCACGCACACTCCAAGGATGATGCCCAGGTTCTCCTGCAGCCACGCCTGCACCTTCTGCATGCAGCCCTGTAGGGGGAGCACACAGCCTTCACCCCCTGGGCCTCCCGCCAAGAGGGCCACCGCGCGGCTCTGCACTGCCCCTGAATGAGGAGCTTAAGGAATCCGCAGTTGAGGGCACGAATCACACGTGAACAAAGAGCTGGACGGAACGGACGGGAGTGGGGAAGGACTGAACGCAGCCCAGGTGGCCCCGGCGGCCCAGGGCCCGCACCCGCAGGGACCGCAGCCGCACACACCTCCTTGTGCACAGGCCAGTGCTCCGGGTCGTTGACGCCCGCGGGGCCGATGCCAGTGCTGTTGACCCCGACCTGGCAGAAGCCCTTCTTCTGGGAGAACCTGTCATCCTCGTCCCCGTTGGCCTGGCAGGAGCAGGGGTAAGTCACCTCCGTGTGACTCATGAGCTCTACGTTGGCCGTCCAGTTGTGGAAGTCGACCCAGCCACAGCATTTCACCTGGGCAGAGCGGGACAAGTTCCTTGTGACCCCCGCCCATCCCAGGCAGGCCGCCCTCCTGCACAGGTGGCGCCTCTCCAAGCCAGAAGCTCAGATCTGCCACTTAGAGGGCCCTGGGGTGCTAACAGCGGCCACACTAGGGTCCCTGAAGGGTCAAAGGAACAGCTGGGTAAGCGGCATGCCCAGGTGCCCAGAGAGTCCCCCCAAGCTGTGTCTGGGTCATGTCAGGGTGTTGAGTCCCAGGCCAGCAGCCAGTGGCCAGCAGGGGGCGCGCGCAGGCGATTTCTAACTCCGGCTGGATTTCTCCTGTCCCGGGGGCCTGGGGCCTCCTCTCCCGCAGAAGAGGTTGCCCCTATAGGGGAGGGGCACACAGCTCTGCGGGGCTGGGGACACCCACAGACTCCTGCACCGGGGCAAAATGCGCCAGCCCTCCTCCGCCCCTCTCGGGCACCGGGCAGGGACCTCCTTTCCAGGATCACAAGCGGGAGCCACGTGAGCCCCGGCGTTGCCTCCAAGACCACGCCCCCAGCGAGGGCCCGTGGCATTGGCTGGGGCGCCAGGGAGGGGACCGGATCAGGAGGCCCTGCTCCCAACAAGCGGCACTCACGCTCATCCCTGAGCGCACTGCCAGGCACCTCCTGCGTGGCAGATTGCAGGCCCCGACGCGCAGGCGCCGTCCGCCGCCTCACCTGAGCCTGCACGTAGTCCCAAGCCTCCTGCGGGCTGTCCCCGCTGCTGGCGTTGTAGTTCCGGATGAGCTCCGTCACCACGTTGCCCATCTCCTGTTTCAGCTGCAGAGGGGAGGCAGGGACGGCGGTCAGATTTCCTGAACCCCGTACCCCGCCTCTGCTTAAACTGCACCCCCAAGAACCCTGGGACAGCTCGCTGCTCCAGCGTCGCCATTCCGGAACTACTTTCCTGGCCCTTCCTGGGCGCCCATTTGGTCAGTGCTGACCTCTTTCTCCTGCCCTAGGGTCTGTTTTGCACGCAGTAGCCGCAAGGCTTTTTAAATGTGCATTTTCCCAAGTCACTGCTGAAAAGTTTCTGGTGGCCTCCCACCACTCAGGGGAAATGCCAGTGCCCTCTAAATGACCCACGGGGCCCTACACCATTGGCCTCTGCACTTCCCAGGCCTCTCTCTGTTCTCGCTCCCCTTACACAGGGCTCCTTGTCTTCGTGCTGGGCACACTCCTGCCCCAGGGCCTTTGCACGTGTTCCCTCTGCTGGAAAGCTCTTCCCTAGATGTTAACATGGCTCACTCCTCTGCTTCCTTTAGGTCTCTGCTAAATGTCACCTCCTCAGAAAGGCCTTCCTGAACCACTCAAAGCATCAACTCTTCCCCATCCCCTCCAGCCACCCTCAGTCACCCTTCTGGCCCGTCTTAATTTACTTAGGTAAGTGTGGGGTGATTTTCATCCCAGCACTGACTTGACATGCTCAGTTACTTTCCGGGTTTATCACCTCTCCTCTGCTGGAGTGTCAGCTGCATGGGGACAGGGTATCCTCACTAGAGTCCCAAGAGGCTAGAGCAAAGCTGGTCACAGTCAGTGCACGGGGTCCGCGGAGAATGACGATCTCACGCGTGACCACTGCGCTGGCCGGCACCCCAGCGGTGCGCTCCTCTCCCCGGGAGGAGTTAGACCCCGCAGAGGCCAGGCGCCATGGCCCCCTCACAGAGGAGGGTGGAGAGGACGGGCTGGGCCTGCTCCTTCCCTGGAGAGGGTGCAGCCTCTCAGAAAAGGGCCCCTGAGACGGCAGGGCAGACCCCTGGTGGGGGCAGCCTGGGACACAGAGTCCACATCTGGACTGTGCTGGTCCCCACCCTGGGCAGGAACTCAGGGTCCCTGGTGGTGTGGAGAGGAGCAGGTCTCAGCTGAACCCGAGAGAAAACAGATTTACAAATAAGGCCGAGAGAGACCCGGGGAACATAGGTCCAGCCCCAGAGGCCTGGCCTGGGGACCTGAGCTGTGGCTTTGCAGGAGCTGGTCAGGGGCGCAGAGGAGAAGAGAAAGCTGAGTGGGGCTCCCTCTCCCCCTCTGGGCCCCAGGCCCCCTGGCATCTCCTGTGGACCTTGCCCAAGGGCCTTCCAGGCACCTGGCATGGATAGGCTGACCATGGTCACCTGAGGAACCCCACAGCACAGACCCAGAGAGGCCACACACCCCAAGGGCAAGGATACATGCAAGCCCTTCCAGGTGCCTGAGGACCAAGACTGGGGGCTGGGACAAAGCCTGTGGGGAGCAGCCTTAAGGACAGCTCCTGCAGCTCTGGCTCCAGCCCCACCCCTCTGGGTGACCCCAGCACACCAGCCCCTGTGGCTGCTCTTTATATCTCGCCCTCCCGGTAAGGATCTTAGCGGGATATTTTAAAAATGCTCATGCAGAGTTCCACAAGTTACTAAACTTCCCTGAGAGTGATCACCACAGTCACAGTGGCTAACTTTTATCCACTCCAGGTGCAGGGATAAGCAGTTTTCAGAGCGTTATCTCAACTCAGTCCTCACAGCCAACCTATGGCCTAGGTATTGACCTTGTTTCCTCTTTATAAACATCCAGGAGACAAGCTCAGAAAGGTTAATTCACTTATCCAAGACCACAGAGCCAACATGTGAAAGACCTAGGGTTTGAGTTCAGGCTTCTCTGATTCCAGAACCCAAGTTTTTATCCACGGAGCTTTATCAGCATTGACGCCACATGGCCACACCTTGAAGAGGTCAGAAAGTTTTAGCTGGGTCCCAGAGAAGCTAAGGGGTCTACCTGCAGATCTTGGGTCTGTCTGTCCTGAGCAGTCCCCAGGGAGCAAAGGCCAAGCAAACACTCCTGGGGGTGTGGAAAGGCGGGGATCCCCAGATGCATGTGTGCAGAGGGCTGCCTCCCCCACATCCTTCCCCCCAAGCTCCCCGCTGCCCACAACCCTCAGCTCTATCTATACCCAGTGTGGGCCGCGGACTTCCCCGTTCCCCAGCCCAGGCAGAAAGTGATGAGGAGGGAGGCCTGGTGGTTTCCATGGAGACGCTACATCATCCTGCAGTCCAGAATGTGGCTGAGCCGCACCCCAACCACAGGGACCAGGGCCACAGATTGTAGCTTAGCTCAGAGCTGATGCCTCAGGATCCTAGTGCCCAGGGAGCCAGTGTCGGGAGGCCAGGGACATCACCATAGCAACCAGGGTGTGACTGAGACTAGAGGGAGCAGGGAGAGACCGGCAGCCCTCACTCCATCCTGCAGGGCTCTCTGCTGTTTCCACCCAGTGTCTCCTGGTGGCAGACAGGCATGGGACCAGGCTGCCTCGAGCTGTCTTGGACTCTGGCGTAGCCAGTGTCTCCCATGGCTACGTCCACAGACCTTCTCTTTCTACTGCTGTGGCGGGATGAGGTCCTGAGCTCACCTCAGGCTTCTCTGGGGACCCAAGAGAGGGCAAGGGCAAGCAACAGAGAGGGACAGCGTGCTGCTGGTAGCCGTGGGAGACCTGGATCCAGCCAAGCCTGCAGCCTGATCTGCCATTTTCAGTAAGGTTACTGTTCCCTGCAAACCACAGTCCCGCTCTGGGTGGCTGCATACCACGGCCCAGTGCAAAATGAAAACGTCAGTCTCCTGTTTAAAAATGATGGGAGTCCCCTTTGCCTGCTGTGGGGATGGTGTCCCGACCCTGCTCCACGCTTTCCCACAGATCCTGTTGGCCCTCTGAACGAGGTCCCGTGTGCAGCGACCTGCACCCATGTCTCTCCAGGGCCTCAGGCCCAGCGGCCAGCCCAGGGGCAGGGGCTGAGCCAGGTGCTGCGGGGATACCCTCTGTGGAGGGGCCTCTGGGTGCCGCCCGCTCTGTCCCCAGGGAAGGGAAAGGCCACCTCCCTGCCTGACTCAGCCCCTGCCCGTGGAAACTGAGCACCGGTGGGCAGCTCAGGGCAGCTCAGAGACTGCTTTGTCCCCGGAACCGTGCTCCCGCCTGCCCACCTGGGACGTGCACACTGGCGACTGTGGGCTTCCGAGTGGCAGTGGGGGAGGGGGACCCGGGTCTCCTGAGCCACCTCTGGGGCGAGCAGTCCCACCTGTCCCTGGAGGGCCCATCAGCCCCCGGCAGGCCACAAAGCCCCTTCCCCTCCAGGCTCTCAGCCCCCAGGCCACCTGCGCCAACTTCCAGAAACAGGCTTCCAGAGCCTCTGCAGCCAACCTGTGCAGGCTGTCGTGCGCACCAAGTCCAGCACCCAGCACTCAGCACCCAGCACCCGGCACTCAGCACCCAGCACTCAGCACCCAGCATGCTCACTCCCTCCTCTGAGCCCTCCCACCCACAGCTGCCGGGGAAACCCACAGCTGCCGGGGAGGACGAGTCAGCATCCCAGACTGTCAGAGCCAGCGATGGCCGTAGAGGGCACAGAGAGCTCAGAGAGGTGTGGTAACTTGCCCAAAGTCACACAGCCATCACTGGCAGGGGCTGTCCCAGAAGCCAGGGCCCCTAAATTACAGACCTAGATTCTGCCCACCAAGAGGAGGCCACAGGAATCTCAGACAGGACAGCCAGGAGAACGGAGCCTGCACACCTGAAGCCAGGTCCCCACAGCCCTGCTGACATTGCTAGTGGTGAGAAACAGGCCCCGCCGCCCTGCACAGGCCTTGAGTCACTCTGAGTGGCAGGGGACACTTGCTACCATGCTGTCCCCTTGGCCAGTGTCCTCGGCTCCACAGCACTGCCTGGTGCCCCTTGGGGCCCTGGCCCAGATTCTAGAAAGGGATGAGGGATGTGTCCCACCCCAGAGTCACCCCCACCCACGATCCTGAGGGCACCTGGATGGAGTGGCCTAGGAAGCCTCCCTGCCCGCCAGGGTCCAACTGCTACTTTTTTGGCTTTGGAAAGACTTTTGTTTTTCAGTTTCACTTTCAGAATTGCAAGTCCGGGATGGTGGGCCTGTATTATGACTGTCATTTGACCAGAGGAAACTGAGCCCAGAGAGGCTGAGTACTTCACCCGGGGGTGCAGAGCAGGGGCCCGGGCACGGGCTGATTCCAGAGTGCTAACTTTTACAGGCATACCCCCTGTCTGAGTTCAGAGGCAGGTGTGGCCTCCCACCATGAGAAGCGGAGCCCCAGGAAGGACGGGCTCTGGGCCCTGCCTGAGGTGAGGCCCAGTGGCCGCTGGGAGCAGGGGCAGGAAGGAAGCGCAGAGGCAGCCTGGAGACTGGGCAGGGGTCCCAGGGATCGCCTGCCTGCCCAGGAGGCCCGGGAAAGGCTGGCCCACCTCCTCCAGGAGGCTGCTTTTCCCAGGGCTCAAGCACGCCAGGCTCCCCAGCTGGGCCTCCTCTGCAGGAATAAACACACTGGGGCTGTTTAGTCTCCTGCTGGGATTTACAATGTGCTGGGGAAGGAAAAATAGTCCCTCCTTCCAACCTGGAGGGGCAGGGGCGGGGGACACAGTGACCACAGAGCTTCCTCCCAAAGCCAGGGAAGTTCCCCTGCCTCCCAGCACCGGCAGGGTCAGGAGGTGCGAGGCGCAGAGTCTGGGGTGGCCGGAGGAGAGGAGGGGCAGCAGGGTACAGAGGACAGGCCTGGGCCGCAGTCGGAGCCTGGTTCTCGTGTACGCCCTGCTCTCGGCCCCTGAGCACCAGCCAGGATGTCGCCAGCCTCGCTGGAGGGCAGGGAGGCTGGGCCTGGGGACAGAGGGTCAGGATGGACCTCTGCACTGGAACGCCTCGTGCTGTGCGGCCAGGGCCAAAACCACCGGGCCTTCTAGGCCTCAGCTTCTTAAAGTGGAGAATGTTGTAGATGGGCAGCATGTCCAGTTACAAGCTTGGCTCCTGATTGGTGCCCACACGGGGGTGCCATCTTTACATGAATCCCAGGAGTGAGGGAGCAGGCTGCCCAGGACCCTGCAGAGGCTGTCAGCCTCTGGGTCACAGGAGCCAGCTCTCTGGGGCCCGGCTCCTGCCAACCTGATTATAGTGTACCAGGGACTGGGCCCCAGAAGGGACCTGACCCTGTAACCCCTGTGCTGGGAAAGGAGTATTTCTCCCTGACCACAGGCTTCCTGTCTGATAGCCACGTAAGCACCCTTCTGTCTATCGAATCTATTTCCTCTTTTGCCCTGGCTGCCAGGAAGCTCAGTGTTCAAGGCAGCCCTCAGCTGCTGAAAGTACTTCAGCCCCTGATTTCAGGCACAGTAGTTTTCCTCTTGGTGTAAGTTGTCATCTCTCCTTTTGATTTTAGCTATCCTGTGCCTCTGCTGGGAAACCGTTCCAATTCTTCTGGGAAACTTGGGTATGGATTAGAAACAAGGAAAGCAGATTCACATCAGAATTACCCCAGTGAAAATTTGATCAGCGTGAACTCAGAAACTAGGACGCTTGGCTTCCAGCCCTGGTGCTGTTACGTACTCCTGTGTGTGGGATCACTGTAGGGACGGGGGTCCTGGTTACTGTTACTGATGTTATTGTCCATCTCTCTGAGCATCTGCTTCCCCATCTGTCAGCATAAACCACCCTGTAGGTAAAGCTTTTAGAAGAAACCACGGGCACACAGTAGTGTTCTCCCTGACATCACTGTGCCAGTCACAATTCCCAGCATCCACCCCTGGCTCTGTTGTCTCTTGTGCTGTCTTTAGAGTTTGAAGGCTCAGCCTCCCATGAAGCCAGGGGTACCTTTGTCCCCCAGTGTGGAGAAGTCAGCCTCAAGGTTTTCTTTTATGAGTAAAAAAATGGTCCTAGCCGGTGCTGCCTCTTTTCCTCTGGCCACAGCAGTGCAGATGCTATGCCTGGTGCTGTGGCAGCCATTTTGTGACTATGAGGTAATGCCATGTTACAGAGAAACCATCACAGTGAGGATGAGGCTGCTGAAGAGCCAGAACCGAGGTCTCTGAGCTCCCAGACTTTTGTACAAGTCAACAACAAACGTCCTTAGAGTTTGAGCTGCAGAAAGTCTGGCTTTCTACTCCTGAAAATTAAGAGCCTCCTCTGACATAGGACTCATCTATTCTCAAAGGTCTCCTCCCTGGGCCTCATCTTTGGAAGAGTGACATGGATTTATATGCTAAGGCGTCTTAACAACAAGAACGTTATTTATGGAATACGGGGCCACAGGCTGGGTAAGGGTCTCACTAAGATTGTCTCTGCGTCCCCCAACTCCCGGGGACTCAGGTTTCCTTACTGTCCCTATTTGACTGATGGTAAGCCAAGCCCAGGGTGAGACGCCAGCCCAGCAGGTGCCACCCCCCCATGGCTGGACACTGCACCTGTCACAGGGAACCACAGCCCAAGGCTGCCTGGCACCTGCTGAGTCTGCCTTGACCACTGGGGCGTCCCATCTACCCACCCTGGGGCCGTCCAGCCAGCGCGGGCGGGTGCTCACCTGGCCCACGTTGAAGTAGAAGAGGGTCCCGGCGGCCACCTGGGCGATGAGGATCAGGAGGAGGAAGGCAAAGTACTGGGGACAGACAGGCACAGTCAGCTGTGGCCCCGGGGCCCCTGCCTCCTACCCCCAGAGGTGCTCCCACCGACCCTGGGTCAGCAGCCGCGCAGAGGGAGGGCCCGCACTCACCAGCCCCAGCAGACAGCGGACTTCATTGACCGCACCAATGCAGCCCAGGAAGCCCATGAGCATGGTGACCGCCCCCACACCGATGAAGACATACGCCCCCATCTTCAGCGAGCTGGAGGAGGTTTCTAGGAGGGAACAGAAGGACATCCACTCACCAATGGCAAAACCATGAAGGACAGAGTCAGCTCACCCAGCAGGGCAGATACCTAGCCTCATGGTCCAGGTCTGCTCCCCTAACCCCTCTTTGGAGCCAGAAAGCCGGGGTCACCCATCAAGGGACTGGCTCCCACACTGTGGAGCTGCCTCCCCTGGATAAGCCACGGTCCTCACATAAAATTCAACCCTGCACCCTGATCCAGCCTAACCTGCGGCCCTGCCATATTTTCTTCCTTTGCACTTCTCAGGATCAAACCTATTCTGTGCCTTACTGATTCTTCTCACTCATTATCTGTCCCTGACCAGCCCCCCCACCCCAAGCCCCAGAATGCAAGCTGCAGGAGGCAGGGGCTTTGCTTTGCTCCTGCTGAGCCCCCAGCTGGCAGAACAATGGTCTGGCACAGTGCGGTGCTCTGTGAATATCTGTGGGATTAATAAGCAGCGGGCACATGTGTCTGACGGGTTCTGCAGAGGCCAGGGACATTACATTCCCTTTCCTGCCCACTCACCATGCTTTAGGGGCTTTCCACACACAGTGTCCTGCTCTGACCTCAGCCTGCCTGGCAGACACTAGCCTGGCCACGTCACAGACAGGGAAACCGAGGTTCAGAGAGGAACCCTGGCAAGGGCCAGAGCAGGGACTTGGGAACAGGGATATGCGGGCACTTGTCCTGCCCAGCAGACAGGGCTGCTTGGGGGGCGGAGGGGGGCCAACGCCCACACCTGCGCGCTGTCCACCCAGCACACAGAAGGCCAGGGGCGGCACTTCTGCACTCCCCACCTTGGCCACTGAGTGTCCCTAGGAGTCCGGGCAGGCCGCTCAATTTGGCTGCATTCCTGGTCACAGACAGAATGTTCTGGACCTCGGGATGAGCCCGGCCGCCACCCCGCCCTCAGGGTGCCTGGACAGCGCTGCTCCCCCTGTGTGGGCCTGGGGGCTCCGGCGCTGAGCCTTGCTCCCCCTGCAGCCCTCAGGTTGGCGGCCAGCAGTCCACATGGACGGGGGGCTGTGGGCTCTGTTTTCCCTCAACTTCCTGTGACCGAGTGCCAACATTTCCTCCTGGTGACAGTTCCCAGGGAAAAAGAAGCTGGCGTGGCCCAAAAGCCACCGCATGCCAGCCTGAGAGGCCCTCTACCCAGGCCATCCTGTCCCTCTGCACCCTGCAGGTGGGCCCTCACCCTGGGGTCTGGAAGGACCCGAGGCTCCAGCCACTTGAGACCACAAGGAGCCTGCGGCGAGCTTCAGACCCCAGGAGGCCAGCGAGGTGCGGGGTCTCCGTCCCTAAGAACTTGTGCTCACACCAGTCCCTGTGCTCAAGAAGGGTCTCGACCTGCCTGGGACCTGGGCCACCTGACTCAGGAAGGGGCAGGTGTGCGTGCTGGGAAGGCCATCTCTGAGCACAGGGCACCCGCGGGGTGGGAGCAAATGGCCCGAGTGACAGGACATTGCTGAGCCTGGCCTTGAACTTGAGATCCTCCTACCTCAGCCTCTGGAGCCATTAGGATTACAGGCGTGTACCACTGTGCCCAGCCATTGTCCCTCCTTTATAGGTGAGGTAGGACAGAGAGGTAAAGTAACTTGTGGAGGGTCACACAGCTGGTAAATAGCAGAGCCATTTAGCTCTTCACCACAGTGGGACACTTCTCTTGTGAAAACCCTAACCCGAGGCCTGAGGCAGAGCCCGGTGGTATGGGGGTTCGGGATGCAAGCCTAGCAGTCACGCCACCTGCTTCTCCTCCCAGTTCCCTTGTCTTCTGGCTGTGTGCCCTTGGACAAGTTACTTCCACTCTCTGTAAAATAAAATGGGGGTGGCCCAGCCCCATGGACTCAAGTGAAGATTCCACTAGGTAAAAAAAGAGCTGGGTCACACAGGCCCAGCACACAGGTTGGGAGCTCGGGTTCCCAGTTCTGACCCTCGCTGGCTGTGTGACTCTCAGTGAGCTGTCCCCCGCCGGCCCCCACAGGCTCAGTTTACCCAAGTGTACAGGGACCGGGTCAGCGGATTCCGATTCCTGCCTCTGACCCCTGGCCACCCGAGGAGCCCCAGGCGGGTGAGGAGTGTTTTAAATAACATAAACATGCAGGGCCTCTCCCACACCTGTGCAACCAGGTCTCCTGGGGCGGGTGACGGGTGGGGCCCAGGGCCTCTAAGGTCTGGCCAAGCCCTGGGGCAGGTGCCCTGAGACCAGAAATGTGGGCGGGGTCTCCAGACTTTGCCCCGCGGCTTGGTGCCTGCTGGGTGTGGGGGTGGCCAGGAAGCAGGCAGCCTGGGTCTGGTCAAGGCCAAGGAGGTGCGTCCTGGAGGGCTGGGAGCAGGGGGACTGGCTGGAAACCCAGCTATGGCCGGCTCCCCTCTCCTGGAGGTAGGCCCAGCTCGGGGACCAGGGTGACAGGTGTGACCCCTGCATCTCTGCCTCCAGCCAGGTGCTGTTTTATTTAAATCAAGCAGCTGTCCTGGGCCACAGTCCAAACTGGCTGCCCCGGGCAGCAGCTGGGAGGGGACGTGCCCAAGGCCACAGGCACAAGAAAAGGGCATCCCAGTGCTCGGTGCCTGTCCCCAGTCCTCGTCCCCGTGCCCCCACGGAGCCCAGGAGAGGCCGTGCAGCAAGCCCCAGGGCTTCCCAGGGAGGAGCAAGTGGGCTGGAAGTGTCTTGCCAGGTGACAGCCAGCCTTGGGCGCTTGTCCTCCTGCTTCTGAAGTGACAGGCTTCCAGGCCGTGGCTCACCCTGCCGCGTGCCGAGTTGACACAGCTCCCAGGGATCCTCCTGCATCTGCTGACAGGAGCTGAGTGACCCTCAGCCAGTGACTTAACTTCTCTGAGCCTGTTTCTCCATTTGAGAGGCAGGCATGGACCAGCCCCCACCTCCGTGAGCCGAGGCAGGTCACCTGCACCCAGCGCTGGTCACTGGAAGGAGCCGTAGCCCTGCCGGGAACCTCCCCCTGCACACCCTGAAACGCCCAGCGTGTGCCCAGCCGACAGGCACTTCGTCAGCCCCTGAAGGCACTGCAGGCTCCCCCCGTGGCCTCTGAAATGGGAAGGGCAGAACTGCCTGCCGCCCACATGCTACTGAACGGGCAGCTCAGGGACAGAGAACCTAAGAGGCTCTCCTGAGGCCACAGCAGACGGAAGGGACCGGAGAACCAGCCTCCCTCTTTTCCCCAGTCTCCCCTTGGCTCCAGACAACAGCCACTTGTATGTCCTCCCAGAAGCCCCTGCAGAGGGACCCTCGGCACCATGGTGACCACATCCCGAGGGCAGCAGGAGGAGTGACAGGCATGAACCCAAGCGCTTGGGGACCAGCTCTGCCCGCATGGTCCCCGACTCGCCCGGGGAAGCACAGGGCTCCTTACGTAGAACGGAGATGAAGCTGCTCCTGTCGGCCAGAATCCACACCCCGAAGCCCAGGATCACGGCGCCCAGGACCTGGAAGGAGAGGGGCCAGTTAATATGAGAGTCCAGGAGAGGGTGGGGTGACAGGCCCCTGCCCACCTGCCCCTGGGGCCCAGGGAAGGAAGGGCAGGGACACAAAGCCCCTCCAGCCCAGGGACGTCCAGATGGCCCACCCCCACCCCCAGCAATGCAGACAGCAAGACCACGGGCCTGCGGAGTCCCCTGCCTGTCCCAGCCATGTGTGGTCATGCTGAACCCACGGGGGCAGCACCCTGCCTCGCCTCCTGGCCCTCCCCCGGTCCTTCCCCTCCACTCCAGCCCAACCCAGGCCCTGGAGGAGCCCAAACAACCAGGCTCTGGGGGAGACACCTTGGGGACCTGAACATCAAAGTCTAACCTGTTTGTATCTCAGTGAGGAAGCCGGCCTCCCTGCCTCCCACAGGCAGGCTAAGGTGCCCCGTCCTGTTGCAGCCACTGACCGACCCTTCCCCATCGCCATCACCAGGAGGCCTAACTCCTGCCTGCTCTGCTTCCCAGGTCAAGGCCGGGGGACGCGGCTCTGTAGCTGGGGAACCCTACTCACCAGGCACTGGACAGCGGGGGGGAAGAGCCCCTGAACCCAACTCTATAAATGAAGGGCTAGAGAGGTAGATAATGAGGGTGGCCAAAGAGCTCTGGGCCCAGGGGTTCCCTGCCTTTGTCCCCTCCACTGGGGTGGCATCTCTAACCTGAGCTCAACTCCGCAGGTGGAGACCCAGCTGAGATCCACCCCAGAGGCAGCGGAGGCTAGAGATGCCCCTGTGGCCTGGGCATCTGCATAGGCTCCCTTTGAGGATGGGACAGCCTGTGTCACCATGCCTGGAGCCTGCTGGACCCACTTGGCAAGTGACCCACCCGGAGGGTCCTCTGTCTCTCACCAGCCCTGGTTCCCCCCTCAGCCGTCATCCTTGACCCCAAGTCAGGGCAAAGTCTGGTCCGGGGCAGGCAGTGCCAGAGGCCCCAGCAGCCTGTTCTATTCTTATTAAAGACCAGAGCCAGGACAGGACGGGGCATGAGGACCCGGGCCTGGGCACAGAATGCAAGCAGCCCCCACAGTAGACTTGGCAGGGACACCTTTTTTTTAAATAATGAAAGAAAGAATGAACTATCAAACTTTGAAATAAACTTTGACACCGTCCATCTGGTGGATTTTCCCTTTTGCCTCAGGCTCCAGGATAGCATGGGCCCCCTTTGCTCAGCCAGAAAGCCAAGGCTGATGACCGCCATGGTGCCGGCGGCCGCCCACACGCCCCCCAGGGTTGCCCTCCCCTTCCCCTGTTACTGCACATGGGGAAACTGAGTCCCTGGCTTCACCTCTTAGGGATGGTAGCAGACTGTGGGGATCCACCCCCCGGGATCTGTCTCTGGGGACAGGCAGGTGGCTAAGGCACTGCACAAGGGAGGGGTCCCCTGGGGTGGGCTCAGTCATCTACAAAATCTTGGGAAGGCAGGGCCTCCAGGACCTGCTCCCCAGGAGTCCCGCCTGCCTGCTCACCAGCCCCGCAGGCCCTGCCTGTCCTCAGAGTGGCCAGGCAGAGCGAGCCCCCTGGCCCACACAAGGACACTTGGGAATGGGCAGGAGGGGGAATGGCCGCTCCAAAAATGGAGTGGAGGACAAGGCCAAAAATCCCCCCTGGTAAGCACAACCTCAAGTGTGCGTCCCAGCGCCTGCCAGCTCCCTGCCTGCCAGGAGGAACCCAGGGAGGAATCCCCGGGCCGCTGTGCAGGCTGAGGCCTGCAGGCTGACCGTCAGATGCGGCTGGCCCAGCCACAGGCCATGGGACTGCCAGGAAGGCCAGGCTGGGCGGCCTCCCAGGCGGGCAAGGCACCCTGGCACCCCTCCTCTGTGAACCGGGACTGGTGCCGTGGGCCACGCTGCACATTCACCAGCCCTGCCCGGGTCTCCAGACCAGGCCTCGCTGGGAGTGCGGCCGCAGCTTCCTTCCTCAGACTGGCCCGGTGCTGCGTTTCCTGGACAATGTGCCAGGCTGCTTGGCGTCAGGAGGGCGTGCGGGCAGGGCATGCCGGGGCTCAGGTGTGCCTGCTGAGCACGCAGCACAGACGGCCGTCTCTCCAGACCACGGGACCCATCTCCCGACCCTTCCCAGCAGGCACGAGGTGGCACCAGCGTCCTTCCCAGGCAGGTGCCCTCATGGTACCCTGGGGGGGCCCTCCACCACTTCCCACTGTGCTTTTCCTCCTGACGCTGGGAACCCCCTGCCCACCTCGCAGTACACAGGAAGCCTCTGCTGACCCCCCACGGGGCCAGGTGCTTGCGACCTGCCTTGAGCTTTGCTCTCGCGCCCCTGCCCTCTGCAGTTTCACAATCCGTCGGAGTCATTATTTGACTGAAGCCCAGAGTCCTTATGAGCGTCTGCCCCGAGTATGTGAATGAGTATGTGACGACGCAGGAGTTCAGCACAGGCGCCCTGGGTGTCCACGGGGATTGGTCCCAGGAACCCCTAGGATACCAAAACCTGATGCTCGTGCCTCTTGCATAAAATGGAACGGTATCGGCGTCTAACTACACACGTCCTCCCGTGCACGTCGAATCATCTCCAGATTACTTGCAATACGCGGTAACGACGCAAATGCCAGGGACGCCGTTGCTGCACCGCATTGTTTTATCAACATGACAGTGTTTGAAGTCTGTACCTGTCTGCTGCAGACAGTTTGTTTAGAAAAATGTTTTCCATCTGTCGTTGGCTGGATCCACAGATGCAGAGCCCTGAGGCAGAAGGCGTCACACAGTGACAAAGGGCCCAGCAGCTGTCACCTCCTCTCCTTTCCTCACCCTGCCGGTGCCCAGGAGGTGCAGGGAGGAAGCCAAGCCCCGTCCCCAGAGCTCTGGCCAGAGACTTTCCAGTCTGCTCCCACAGGGTGGGCTGGGAGGGCGACAGGCAGGGCACCCTGGCCAAGGCCACCCACCCCACTCCCTGTCTACCCTACCCACTACCCAAACTGCCCGGAGGAGAGAAAATAGCTGTGGTCCTGAACCCAGGCCTTGCACCGGGAGGCCAGAGCCCAGACCCCTCTCTCTTGTCCCTGAGGCCCCAGGAGAGAGCAGCAGAGCTGGCCTCCACCCTGGCCTGTGGCCTTTTCAGCTGGGCCTGGCCAGGGAGAGCTTGAGCAGCAGTGGCCTCCCAGAGGCCTGGGCAGCTCCATGGGGCTGACCCCCCAGGAGGGGAAGCCTGGTGCCCAGAGCCCACCAAGGTGGCCTCCAGGCCTGCCGCCGTAAGTACAGGACGGGACACACACAGGGCCTCAGCAGGGTCCCCAAGGAGGGTGCTGGGGCCGGAGCCATGGTGGACAAGAGCGGGCAGGCAGCTGCAGGGCTGCCCTGCAGCACGTGCCAAGAACACGCTGGACAGGGCGAGAGAGCCTGCTTGCCAGGCTTCCTGGGACCCACGGAAGCTGTGGGTGACACTCCCTCCCCAAGCCACACTACCAGGAGACGCCCGCCTCAGGAGCAGAGGGAGCAGAGTCCCAGTGTCCAGAAGCTCAACATCAACACCCAGAGCCGTCTCCCTCTTCTATCAAAAACAGCCATGTTTTCCCAAAATTAAAAAACGAATATTGGATTATAATGAACACTCGGGTAACATGAGCCCCACACACCCGGGCCGCGAAGGCCTCTCCAGGCTGCGGGCACTTCACCTCATACACTCCTCACACACACGTGCATGAACACACACTCACACACGCACCTCACACACACGCACCTCACACATACACACCTCTCACACACCTCACACACACATGCACGCACACACACCTCACACACCTCCTCACACACACGTGCACGCACACATACCTCACACACACGCACCTCACACACACGCACCTCACACACACACGTGCACACCTCACACATACACACCTCACACCTTACACACACACTCCTCACACACATGCACGCACACACACCTCACGCACACACCTCACACATACACACCTCACACACGTACCTCATACACACCTCACACACCTTACACACATACACACCTCACACACGTACCTCATACACACTACACACACATACACCTCACACACACCTCACACACGCGCACCTCATACACATGCACCTCACACACATGTGCACACCTCACACACACCTTACACACACGCACCTCACACATACACCTCACACACATGTGTACACATCACACACACACACACCCCTCACACACACCTCACAAATATCTCACACACACCTCACACATAAACACCTCACCTCACACACACGCCTCACACA
>PVHX01013558.1:0-54242 GCA_004024805.1 Geosciurus inauris | reverse complement strand
TTAAAAACTTGAACAAATTTCATTACAGAATAGACCAGCCTTGGACTCCCATCATGCTGGACTCCCACCAAACTCAAAATTTCTCGGCAGCCCCCCCTCTTTTTCTGCTAATCAGTAATCTCTCCCAAGCCTCTGTTCCTACCCACAGGTGATGCTTCTATATTCAAGAAACATGACTGACAACCAGAGGCTCCCACACCCCTGTGTCTGCCTCCCTGCCTGACCAACACCTGAGCCCTCTCGGCGCCCCCAATCCCGCACGAAGTAGCCAGACCATATCTGCTGTCCTATATCATCAAAAAGGCCAGAATGTTAGGTTGGATCAGGGTCCAGGATCAGGGCAGCTACAAAACGGAGCTGCCAGGCAGACGCTGATGTCACCAGTAGACACGCCTCCTGTCAATCAGCGGGTTTTTCCTGACCTATCCAGAAAGGACTCTGGCCTTCTCTTCCTGCCCCCAAGCCCTCCTCTTCCTGACCGGGCCTTTTGAAATTCTCTCTACACCGGAGCCCCAGTGCCATTTCTCCTGGACACACTCTGATGGATGGGAGAATTCAGCCCGAGAGCATATATTTCCAATAAAGCCTTGCCGAGCAGCTTTAATTCATCTCCTTCTGGTAATCTAGTCTTTACAGTAGGAACATTGGAGATGGCTTGGTACAGCCATTCTGTTCTCAAGCCCTTTGCCTCCACTTCCTGATTTGTAGACTCTGGCTGGTCTCCACTGCCCCACTTTGCCCTCTGGCTGCAGTTCCAGCTCTATCTCACCTGTGATTGCACGTCAGTCCTACCTTGATTCCAGGACTGTTTTGAAATTTCTTATCCACTGATGAATTGCCTTATTGTCTCTACTCTCATAGTTTGTATAACTTTTAACTTTCCTATGGTGTCATTTCAGTGGATTGTTCAGAAGGTAGGTTAGGCAAATGCACTGGTGTAGTCTAAGACCTTGATCCAGAGGCCTTCAAGGCATTTCAGCAGCACTACATTTTAATCATAGAGAGATGGTAGAGTTAAACTCCTCCCCCATGGCCACTTTGGAGTCCCTCTTAAAGCTGATTTATGAAATTAATAGCACAGCAATTAGAAGGAGTGTGCCTGCTTTGTAAGATGCTTTGTAGATAAGATCCTGAAATATGGGTGGATTTGTCTTCAATGGCATAATCAGAAAAGATTAAAATAGAACTGTTCAGTGTCAAAATGGAAGAAGGCTTTACAGGTGAAAATAGAGTCCTAGCTGGGCACAGTGGCTCATTCCTGTAATTCCAGTGGCTTGGGAGGCTGAGGCAGGAGGATTGCTGGTTCAAAGCCAGCCTCAGTAGTTTAGCGAGGCCTTAAGCAACTCAGTGAGACCCTGTCCCTAATAAAATACATAAAGGTCCTGGGTTATGGTTCAGTGGTTAAGTGCTTCTGGGTTCAATGCCAAGTAAAACAAAACAAAACAAAACAAAAAACAACAAAAGATCCCTAAAAAACAGGCTTTTGGGTAGCCATATTGAGAATGTGCTATTTGTGTTTTTTTTTTTAATTTATTCTACTTAGGTATACATGATAGCAGAACGCATTTTGATTCATTGTACACAGATGGAGCACAACTTTTCATTTCTCTGGTTGTATGTGATGTAGAATCACAACATACATGCAGTCATACATAAAGCTAGGGCTATGATGTCCATCTCATTCCACCATCTTTACTGTCCCCATGTCCCTTCCTCCCTCTCACCCCTGTGACCAAAATTCCTCCATTCTTCCCATGTCCTCCCCCACATTATGAATCAGCATCCACTTATCAGAGAAAACATTTGGCATTTGGTTTTCTGAGATTGGCTTATTTCACTTAGCATGATATTCTCCAACTCCATCCATTTACCTGCAAATGCCATAATTTTATTCTCTTTTATTGCTGAGTAATATTCCATTGTGTATATGTACCACAGTTTCTTTATCCATTCATCTATTGAAGGGCATTTAGGTTAGTTCCACAATTTAGCTATTGTGAACTGAGCTGCTATAAACATTGAAGTGGCTGCATCACTGTAGTATGCTGTTTTTAAGTCTTTGGGGTATAGACCAAGGAGTGGAATAGCTGAGTCAAATGGTGGTTCCATTCCAAGTTTTCTAAGGAATCTCCACACTGCTGTCTAGATTGGTTGTACCAATCTGCAGTCCTACCAGCAATGTGTGAGTGTGCCTTTTCCCCACAACCTTGCCAACACTTATTGTTGTTTGTGAGAATGTGCTATTTAAATCTTTAGATGTGGCAAACTAGAAGGCTAATAGATTCAACAAAATCCAAATTTTTTAGAAGTTAGTAGGTTGGAATGGGCTCAGTCTGAAAGAACAAAGCTCCATACAGACAAGTGTAACAACCAGAACGGGGCCCAAGAAACCAACTGCACAGGAGTATAGGTTAAGAGCAACAGATGTGATAGGGTAGAGATGCTAAAGATGGCAAACAATGTTAGTTTATCCAAAGAGATGTATAGTAGAAGCCTTGCTAGACCTACTCCTCCTAACTGGTCAGTCCTTATTTGGAGTACTGTGTTCATTTTGGGGAACCAGTACGTGGGGGAAAATTACACACTGGAGAAGGTCTAAAGACAGTGTTTTGGCCAGGGAGATGATCATATTATTACCGAAAGCTTGGTCCTTGTCAATCCAATAACTAGGCCATAGGTACGAGAAAAAGGAAAAATGTCATTTATGTTGTGACTTGCATGGGTTTGCTGATGAGCTGGGGTCCCAGGGGATGAAGGTATGGGACCCTTAGGAAGGGCAATATGGGGTCCTGTGGGACAAGGTATGGAGGGGACGGTTGTGGAGTCACTCACCCAGATGCTGGGGGCTGGTAAAACTGCTCTGCCGGAGCAAGACGCAGAGCCCGTTTATTTCAGGAAGTGTAACAGCTTATGGACAGTCCTCGGACCAATCATGGCCCTGAGGTTACAGCCAATGGGGTACCGCTCTGTGTCAAGCATGCATTCCATCAGCATGGGGTGAGGAAAGGGGAGGGGAGGCACTGAAGGTATGGAGAGAGCTCCTATATAAAAAGAAGTCTTACTGCTTTGCTAGCAAAGAAGAAACACAAGGTACTCTTGTCCCAGAGGCTGGAATTCTGCTCATCAGGGGAAACAGGGGTTTTTTAAAGAGGTGATTCAAAGGCTACATTCCACACATTCCATGTGGTCTCTGTCTTGGGTTGTAATTCACTTGTGAATTTGGGAGATAGTTTTGATGTGTGTGTGTGTGTGCATGTACCAGGTATTGAATCCAGGGGCTCTTGACCACTGAGCCACAACCTTAGCCCTTTTTTGTATTTTATTAGAAACAGGGTCTCACTGAGTTGCTTAGGGCCTCACTAAGTTGCTGAGGCTGGCTTTGAACTCGTAATCCTCCTGCCTCAGCCTCTCAAGTTGCTGGGATTCCAGGTATGCCAGTGCTCAGCAGGAGATAGTCATTTCTGAGATCTTCTGGTGCCATCCTCAAATCTGAATTACTTGGTTCCTGTGGTGGGTGTGGGCTCCAGGACAGATAACTGTGCCTAGGATGGGGTCTAAAGGTAATCCTGTTCTCCCCCAACTCCCAGAAGGAAGGGGGAAAGCACAGAGAGGAGGAGGGAGAGAGTAAGAGAAATAATACGTTGTGGTGGCGGAGCAGCAAGGGCTATATTCTAAGCATAAAGTGGACCACTGTTACAATATGAAGAATGACTAAAGAAAGTATAACTGTTTATGTTGAGTAGATAGTGTGACAGTTTAAAAAAATATTTATTGAAAGATTATACTGTAGAAGAGAAATTAAACACACACAGTGTGACTGTGAAATATAGAAGTGCGACAAATAGATGAAAAAGTATATAGGAGTAAGTTTTGGCTCATTTTGAGATAAAACTTAATACCAAACAGTTCAAGTAAATTGGATTCCGAGAGAAATACTGACTTCCCTATCACTGGTATCATAAAAGCAGAAACCAAATGCCATTCACATGGCAGCTAAGCATTATTAGTATCACCTTAAATTCTTTTTTTTTTTTTTGGAAGCGGGGGTTCTGGGGATTGAATTCAGGGGTAATTGACCACTGAGCCACATCCCCAGCCCTATTTTGCGTTTTATGTAGAGACAGGGTCTCACTGAGTTGCTTAGCACCTCGCCGTTGCTGAGGCTGGCTTTGAACTCGCGATTCTCCTGTCTCAGCCTCCCTAAGTGCTGGGATTAGGTTTGAGCCACCGCACCTGGCTACCTTAAATTCTTTTGAATGTTGAGATTTCATGAAATATGAGTGGAGAAAGAAGAAATATAAGTTACTGCTTATGTCACAATAAATTTTGCAAAATTATTCTGGATCTATCAAAGACCTGAGGATATGTTTAGAAAGGAAGGGCATTGTTCATAACCCTCTCCTGTCCTCATCTTTTTCCTTATTCAGGCTCAGTCACTTACCACTCCCAAGCTCATCACTCATAGTTCTCTTTCTATTCTCTTCTGTGTAACATAACAACCTCCATCCCTATTTTCCAATATCCTCCCTGGATTTATTCATTACTTATCACCAAAAAATTAATCACAAAGTTAGTTTATTTTTCATATTGCCTACCTTGCCACAGAAGACTCAACTTCAGAAAGATGCCACTTCTTCCAATTCTATTTGTAAATTTAGTAGGATTGCAATAAGAATATCTATAAATATTTATGATAGAAGGAAAGTTGGCTTTAAAATTCCATATGAAAAAACACTCAAAACTAGGCACGGTGTCACACTTCTGTAATCCCAGCACTTTGGGAGGCTGAGACAGGAGAATTATGAGTTCAAAGCCAGCCTCAGCAATGGTGAGGTACTAAGCAACTCAGTGAGACCCTGTTTCTACATAAAACACAAAATAGAGCTGACATACGCCATCATTGTGTATGTGTGCTTAGCCTTTGCTGACTTTCTCCCATTTCAGCATGTTCCATGCTCATCTTATATAATCTGTGCTGCAGTCTGAGAATCAGCCATTTCTCCAAGGAGCTCTAGTTCTTTTCGTTGGACAATAGTATTAGAAACCAAAATCTGGACAGTAGGTGTTCTTATTGATGGTACTAGAATGCATTGCTTCTAGGCCAGTGAAGAAAACAGACCGTTGGAAGGATGTGTGTGCGCATGCAATAACCTAACTACATACACATGTTTACAAATGTTTCTGTATATAACCACCTGTATCCATATTAAGCTGAATGTGAATTCATACTGGTATCTCTAGCTGTACCCCACTGCTTCATTATCTGGCTCATTCTAGCCTTTTCCTCTTGTTTATAGATAAACTCCCACATTAACATCCCACCAGCCATTCATTTACTTAATTTTTCAAAGTAGTATATGCATTCCTAATTTTGTTATTTTTTTATACTTTGTTTTTCTCCATTATGTTCATGTTTTCTTGAATTCCCTTTTTAAATTTATACTAGCTGTTATAATTATGTCTGTCATTTCTGGGCTTGCTTCTATGGATGTATATTTCTCCTGTGTCACTGTGCATTGAAGGGTTTACTCGGTAGGTCTTGGATATTTGAATAGTGCATGTTCCAAGGAAAGATCTGGTTCTTGATGGTGTCCTAGAAGATGACTCCTAGGCCCTTGGAATATCCTGCCTCATAAGAAGGCATCATTTATTTGGGATGTTGGGCAACCCAGAAAGTTTATGCTACCAATGTGATTTATGATGGGCACATTAGCTCATGCTGTATTGGTTTGACCTGTACAGATGCAGGAGGCTGAATGACTCAGGTGAGCTATCAGAAGCTACATACCTACAAACCAACCCTTCTATCCTGCGTGCCCTTCCCCTCCCCCCAAAAAACCTAGACAGCAGTGCTTGAGTCACCTCAGCTGGTGAGTAAAATACTTTGTGCTTTCTATGACTCCTCATTGCTGGGAGAATTCAGTGCTGTCCAAAGGCTCTACTGGCTCTGATTAAGTGTCGTCCATCTGGCTCAAAGCTTCTGACAACTGCGGGCTTAGGGCTGGATTTTCCTGAGCTCTCCTTTATATGCCTGTGCCTTTGCTGATTTTAATCTGTTGATTTCCATGGCAATAAATATTAAGTGTGAGTATAGCAGCTTTTCTAAATTCTGTGAAATTTTCTGACGAATAATTTAACTTGAAGGTGATTCAGAGGACTTGCAACAAGAATCTCATGTTCCTAGTATTTTATGTTTGGTATTTATTTCTTTAATGTTGGTCATTTTGAATGTCACTTTGATAATGTTGCTTTTGCAGTCTTCCTTTAAAGAATATTGAATTTTGTTTTGCAGGCAGTTGAGTTAATTCCTTTACTAGGGTGAATCACTGGGGTGAGTCTCCCTTGGAGGCATGACTTTGAGTATTTAGCAAGATTTCTCCATTGTGGCTAATCAGAACTCCCAGTCATCTCCTAACTCTGGCATTTGTTCAGCTTTCAGTACCCAAGTATCTTTTTGCATGCCTTTATGGTGTTTCATGCTGTGCTTGCAATGCTATGTATAGTAGTTTCCTTACCCCAGTTTAACTTCATGTCACTTCAGTTAACTATGGTTTGGAAATCTAAGCAAAAAATTTCAGAAATAAGCAATTCATAAATTTTAGATAGTACGCCATTCTGAGTAGTGTGATAAAATCGTGCACCATCCCATCTAGGACACAAATCATCCCTTTACCCAGAATTTCCAAACTGCATATGCTACCAGCCCTTGGCATTAGTCATTTGCTAGCTGTTTCAATTATCAAATTGACAATTGTGGTATCACCATGCTTATGTACAAGTACCTTTATTTGACTTAACAGTGACTTCAAAGTGCAAGAGTAGTGAGGCATGAAATTTGAATATGCCAAAGAGAAGCTGTAAAACATTTTCTTTAAGTGAAAAGGTATAAGTTCTTGATGTAATAAGGAAAGGAAAAAATAACTATATGCTGATGTCACTGAGATACACAGTAGCAACAAATTTGCATGCAATTGTGAAAAGAAAAAAGTGTTCTGGTTTTCCAGTTGTATATTAAACTGCAAAAATTATAGCCACAGTTGTGATATATAAGTGCTTAACTAAAATGGAAAGGCATTATGTTTGTAGGTGGAACACACAATAAATGCGTTCCAATTGCAGTCACATATTGTGCCAGAAAGAATTGGGCCAATGCCAAACTTCGGTAAAGGATCTTCTGAAATGAGTGACATCAAGCCATTTACTTTTACTGCAAGTATGTAAAAGATAGTATGTATAAAGTTTGGTACCACTTGAGGTTTCAGGCTTCCACTGCAGGTCCTGGAACATACTGCCCTAGGATAAAGGGGGGACTACTATACGCAACCAAAACCCAAGGTGATCTCTATGCAGATTTCTAGAATCCTTTCTCCATCTAGCTTGCTCCTCACTGTCACTCTACTTTGAGAATTCCAGCTGCCAAAGATTTCCAAAATCTTATCTCCACCTCCTCAAGACCCTCATGCTGTTTGGGTCCCTGCTTCCTTCATTATGATCTAGAAAGAGCTGCCAGGCAGAAAGCAGAGGGAGTATTGGGATAACTTCTTCATTTTCCTTCTCTATTGCTTACTATCTGAAAATAGTTTTTGTATATATTTTATAAATTTTCTAACTGTTTATATACGGCAATTATGATACCCAGGTGTTCTATCATGGCAGGAAACACAATACCCTTTATATAGTATTTTTACATTAATTGCATTGTATAATATAATTTCCATATAGAGGCATACATAAATGTAATAATATATACTAAATGTTTATTAATTCTATAATTTTCTATAGACATTTTATTTTCTATAAAGACATCAAAATAATGTGTTCTTTTTTTTAATATTTGGAATTTTTATTTTTTTCTCTTCCTGCATTGGTTTGGGCTTCCAGAATAGTGTAGAACAGAAGTGGTAATAATGATCATCCTTTCTGATACCTGGTTTTACCAGGAATGTTTTAAGTATTAGTATCAGCTATGGCATTTGCTGTAACTCTTTTTGAGTGATCCTGATTGAAATACAGATAAAAAACAATTGCCCACCCCCCAAGTTATGCTTGGGACCCAGGCCTATTACACCATGCAGCAAAAGAATGAAATTAGTTTTTAGGGCAAGAGATGTGATGAAATCAAGGACCTTGAGATGTGGAGATTACCCTGGATTATCCAGGTGTCCCCAGCAGACTCACAAATCATTACAAATGGGAGAGGAAGTAGGAGATGTGAGAGGAGGAGGTGTGAGGAGGGAGGCCATGTCAGAGTAGGATTGATGTAGGGACTTGACCTGTCCTTGTTGGCTTTAAAGATAGAGGAAGGGGCCTCTCACTAGTGACAAATGCCTGCAGCCTCTAGAAGCTGGAAAGGGGGAGGAAGAGGATTCATTCTCTCCTAGCACCTCCAATAGGGAGCAAAAGAGCCCTGCCAACACCTTGATTTTAGCCAGGGAAACCCATTTTGGACTCCCAACATCCAGAACTTCATTGTGTTAAGCCACCAGGTTTGTGTAAGTTGTTAGAGCAGCTGTTAAGAAACTCATATGCCATTATATCTGAGCATTTACTGCAGGATTTCCCTGTGGACCCAGGTGAAGGGACAATCCACCACGGAAGGCTTGCGTTATTTCTCCCAGGTACCTGTGGGCATCACTATTCTGAGAACATTTTCAACTCTATTAAGGGCTTAAGATAATGTCCCTTTGAGCTGCTAATCCATGTAGAAGTGGATATAGTTATATAGTTTCTGTTGTTCAGCATTTCTTGCTCTTCTTGCTCTGTTGAACAAGGAAGTCTTTCTCATACACCCTGGGGTGGCAGGAGAAATGAGTTCTTTATCACTCTAATCCTGGGTCATAGCACTCAGAGGGTCTAACAGGATGTCAAGAGACTCTCCTGTGTTTTCTTGTTTTTAGTAGTGTGGCTGGTCTGGATAACCTATCATAGTCCAGGAAAAATATTAAAAATTTTATATTCTGAATCTGTCAACCAAGCCTAGCACACTAGTCCCAGCACTTGGGAAGGCTGGGTGGGGAGAACAACAGAGGGAGACTCTGTCTCTGAAAAACAAAGAAAAAATCCTGAATCTGTCAAACCCATTCCGTATACTTTTTGCTGGTCTGGTTATGCTGTCTTTTGCTTCTGGCATCATCCACTCTTTTTTTTTTTTTTTTTAGTTATTGATGGATGTTTATTTATTCATTTATATGTGGTGCTGAGAATTGAACCCAGTACTTCATGCATGCTAGGCAAGCGCTCTATCACTGAGCCACAGCCCCAGCCCCATCATCCACTCTTTTTTTTTTTTTTTAATATTTTGTTTTAGTTGTAGATGAACACAATATCTTTATTTATTTTATGTGGTGCTGAGGATCGAACCCAGTGCCCCACGCATGCGAGGCAAGCGCTCAACCGCTGAGCCACAACCCCAGCCCCCATCATCCACTCTTGATGCTTTCTTTTCTGGTTTGTTCAACTGTTTAATTATAATCTTACGTACGGTGGACTCTCATTTGTGAGATTTCTTTGAAGGTGAGGTTGGAGTTGCTTTCCTTCCAGGAAATTTGCAGTTATTCTATCAGTTGCCTGGTGGCATGCCAATTGAAATTAAAATAATTTCTTTGCTTGAGGTTTTTCACCTAGGTTTTGTGAATTGGACCACAAACTTGCATGAGGTCTGACTTGTGGTTACAAATTCTCAGGGGAACTTTTTCCCTGTCTTCATTCTGTTCCAGTGTTGAGACAGACAAATTTCCCTCTACTCTTTTTCTCTTGCTTCCTTCCCACAAGTTTTTGTGTTCCCCCTTTATTTCCCTCGCAACCTGATTTTTGCTCCCCACCCCTTTCATTCCACTAAAGTTGTTCTTACTAAAGTCACCAATGAAATTTTTTCTTTTTCTTTTTTTTTTTTTTTTTTTGGTAACTGGGATTGAACTCAGGGGCACTCGACCACTGAGCCACATCCCCAGCCCTATTTTGTGTTTTATGTAGAGACAGGGTCTCACTGAGTTGCTTAGCGCCTCGCCATTGCTGAGGCTGGCTTTGAACTCGCAATTCTCCTGTCTCAGCCTCCCAAAGTGCTGGGATTATAGGTGTGCGCCGCCATGCCCAGCTGAAACTCTATTTCTCCTCATGCCAAAACTGAACTCCAAATTGGCTTAATAAATTTGCCAACAATGTAGAGAAATACAGAGCTGTGGGACAGTTGAGCTTCAGTTCAGAGTAAGATTGTGGATTTATGTTTGTAAATGAAAATAGCAACTCCAAATGAAGAACAATACTCTAAAAAAGAAATCCAAATATCTTCCTAGAAAAATGAAAAACTAGTGGCAACTTTCTCCACTGCTTTCAGCCTATATACTTTTAAAATTGTTTCAAAGCTTGGCATATCAGCTGTGTTAGTTTGCTGGGGCTACAAGAAAGCATCACAGACAGTGGCTTAAACAGCAGGCCTCTGTTTATAATTCTAGAGGACTGGAGTCCAAGATCAAGGTATTGGTAGGGTTAGTTTCTTCTGAGACCTTTCCCTTTGGCTTGTAGATGACTGTCTTCTGTCTCTTCATGTGGATATCCCTTTGTATCTGTGTCCTAATCTCCTCTTCTTGTCTTAAAAGTACATATTGTCTTGAGATGGATTTTACTATGTTGCCTAGGCTGGCCCTGGACCCTTGGGTTCAGGCGATTCTCCTGCATCGGTCTTCCAAGTACCGGGACCACAGGTATGTACCATTATATTTGGTTTATCTTTTAAAATATTATAATCCCTGTATATAATTTTTACTTTGTATATAATTTTCAGGCTGTGGATATATACTTTTAGATCTAAAATTCATAAAGCTTGTTATTTAGTTCTTTGTACTTAATAGACTCTCACATGTATTTCTAGATTCATTCCAACCATTTTCTTGAGAGTTTTTTGTGGTTAAATACATTAAACATAAACTATACTATTTTATCCATTTTTAAGTGTACAGTTCTGTGGCATGAAGAGCATTTCCACTGCTGTGCAGCTGACACCACCATCCACCTCCAGGACTTGCTGATGTTCCCAAACTGAAATTCTATACCCATTGGCCACAACTCCCAACACACACTTCACACAACTACTTGGTAACCACTTTACCTTCTGTCCGTATGAACTTGTCCATTGATGGATGCTTGGGTTGCTGTCACCTTTTAGCTGTTATGAATTGTGCTGCTGTGATAATGGTGTATCTGTTCAAGTCTCTGTTTTCAGGTCTTTGAGGTATATACCCAGAAGTGGAATTTTTATATCCTACAGCAATTTGATTTAGGTTGGTTTTTTGTTTGTTTGTTTGTTTGTTTTGTACCAAGAATTGAATCTGGGCCATTTAATTACTGAGACACATCCTCAGCCCTTTTGAGACAGGATCTCACTAAGTTGCTTTGGGCCTCACTAAGTTGCTGAGGCTGGCTTTGAACTCACAATCCTCCTACCTCAGCCTCCTGAGCTGCTGCTGGGATTACAGGTGTGTGCCACCATGCCCAGCTGTTTAGTTTCGGAGGAATTACCATGCTGTCTCCCACAATCGGCTTATAATAATTTATATTGCCTGTACACGATTCCATTTTGTTTCTATACCTTAATTTACTAAGTGATTCCAGAATCCTTGTTTCCTGAGGGGTCTCAATTTTTCATTTTTCCAATTCAGAGAGAATTATTAGTTCTGATTCAGACAATGCTCTGAGTTTTTTTCCCCCAAGTTTGAAAATAATATATACATATAGCATTCCTCCTGATAGCTGATAATTGAAGATGCGTTTTTTTTTGGCTCAGTGTTACTTCATAATGATTTCCCCTTATCTAGGAAATCTGTCCATGTGTTATGGTTGGGATGTGAAACGTCCCCCAAAGACTCCTGTGTTGAAGGCTTGGTCCCAATGCAGGAATGTTCAGAGGTGGAGCATTGGGTAGGAGATTGGATCATGAGGTTCCATCAGTGGACTGATTGGATTAATTCACTGTGATATGGACAACTGGGAGGTGGGAACTGTAGGCGAGGGGTCATAGTTGAAGAAAGCAGATCACTGGGGGCATGTCCTTGAAAACTATTTCACTCCAGCCCCCTCTGCTCCTGGCTGCTACAAGCTGAGCAGCTTTCCTTCACCATGTCCTCCTGCCATGATGTTTTGTGCCTCACTTCAGGCCCAGAGCAATGGAGTCTGGTCAACTATGGATGAAAACCTCTGAAACTGTGAGCTAAAATAAGCTTTTCCTCCTCCAGGTGGTTTGTGTTGAATATTTGGGTCACAACTAACATGCATGGGAGTGATCATCTCTAGCTGGAAGTGTGCTTTCCAATATGGTAGCTACTAGCCATATATTAAACTGTGAATTAAAGTGAAATAAAGATAAATATTACTTTTTAAAGTTATACTAGGCACATTTCAAGTATACAACAGATTGGCACTACTGAATTTTGCAAGACAGGTTCAGATATAGCACATTTCCATAATCTGAAAAGATTCTATGGAGAGTGCTGCTCTAGACTATTTTTACTCTGACCTCCTAGCTGTGGCTGAAATAGATCCTATAAGTTACTGATCCTATAAGTTAATGATTTAGTCCCAAGGGACAGGCCAATAACCATATTCACAGGAGAATGCCACAAGCTCTAGGAAGTGAGTGTTATGATTTACAATCTGTATTATCTCTTTCAGTGACTGGGATACTCCTGTCCACTATCTAACCAAGAGTATTAGTCACATTCCATCATGTGAAACAGAGTTTGCATAGAAACACAGGAAGTAGAGAGTAGGCTGCCTCTTATGTTTTCTGTATTTTGATTCAGGACCCTTCTTTAGGCTCGGCTCCAACTTTGGTTTACATGAGAAAGGTCTGTAGCCTAATGGTGAATTCTCAGAATCCTAACACATATGTATGTTTACACATATATATGTAACACATAATATGTAATACATTTGAGTATTGATGTTTTCACATTCTGGAGACTTGTAGTTTCCTACAAACTTTGTACACATTCCAGGCCCCTGGATGTTAGCTCCCTTCTAACCTTTCTTGACCTTCCCTCTTGCTATATTTCCTCATTGTAGGTACACTTTTTCTGTACTCTGCTTTTCTTTTCTCTCCTCCTGATCAAAATATGTTCTCCACTGTCTTTGTGGGTGTGAAAACTTTATTAAGTCAAATTGTATAACATGTTAACAACTGATTTTACTATAGATCAAATTGCATTTTAATCATTCAAGCCTATGTAATTAACACTTGACCACGTGTGACTGCATAAATAATCCCTCGTAGGCCAAACTGCTGAATTTTGATTATGAGAACCTGGCTTTGAACAGAACCCAGTGCGACACTTCCTCAAGTCCCAGTGTTCTACTTTGCAGTGAGTGATTAGGAGACTGCTTGAGGGGTCAGCTATGAAAAGAACATGAGCAACAACAGGTTGGCTGAGGGAAGAGGCACATACCAATGTCCCCAGTAAGAAAATGCTGCATGTTGTCAAGTAACACAGACATGGCCAGTGTGAAAGAGTGGCAGGAGCAAGGGAAAAGAGGTATATTCTGTAGTTTGCATGACCTTCAGGCCAGGGCAAGTGGCTCAGTATCTGAGTTGCAATGGAAGTGCATTAAAGGGATTTTATTTTAAGCAAGGGAGTGACCCGATCTGATGTGTCTAAAAAAATCTTGCCTACTACTGTCTGGGAAATGAATGATGGCAAGATAAACAGAGGAACAGTTAGGCTACTGCAGGTGTTGGCAAGAAAACATCATGGCTAGGCATATGAACCCAGGCAGCGGAGACAGATAACTTTGTGTCGGCATTTGAGATATATGAGGTAAAAAGTAAGATTTTTCTCATTAGGTTTCCCCTTTTACATTCTAAGTAGCCAGCCCTCATAACAAAGCTGTCCAGTGAAGTAGGCTTCAAAACCCTAAAATGTCTGGAAGGGCCTTACCTTTCACATAGGACTCCGGGCTCAGCTCTTAGGAGCTACCTTGATTCCATCAATCCCCCAGCAGAAAATTCTACTGCCCCCTCCCTCTTTTCCTTTTCATGAGCAGGGGAGGATTGTTGAAAAATGACTTTCAACAAGAGGATAATTTTTGAGGGTTCAATGATACACCCCCAATTTTTAACGTTAGTTCTTAAATTGGTATGGATTATTGCACGAAACGGGAGCGAAGGCGTTTTGCTAGCATGTCTTATTCCGTCTAGGATATATTATATTCACCCTCTTACTCCGAATAATCTAGGGCAAAATTCCTTTGGAATAACTGTTTCCTGAAAGACGGACTCCCTTTCACCTACCCAAAAGGTGTGCACTCCGGTACCCCTTTCCCGCCGTGCACAGGCACACATGCATTGTCTGGGCCACACTAAACCAGGCTCATACGCAGCGTGCATTTCCTGCACGGGGGTGCTGCATGCGAGCTTCCCCTGCCCGCCTGTCCTCATCCAGATCCGAAGCTTTTACTTCTAACATTTCCTCCTCCAGTTACTAAGACGCTTGGGCACACAGTCACTAGATGAAAAACCGGGAACTTTTCTTTTGGCAGTTAACCTTTAGGCCACTGTCCACTAAAGTTCTGAAAAGCAACTGAACCCTGCCGCTCCTGCAGAAGCCAATCCACAGGGAAACAACGGAAATGAAGATTCTGTTGTTTCCTTAGTCGGCCACTTAGCGGGCACATTCAGATTTTTCTCAGAGCCGCGGTTGGAAGGGGCCTCCTGCGCCGGACACCACTCGCCAGCCGCCAGCGATCCGCAGTTCTGCAGCGCTCGCTCCCGCGCCCAGGGCGGGGGCGGGGACGGGGGCGAGGGGCCCCGCGGAGCCCCGCGGAGTCGGGCCTGCGGGTGGCGACGCTCTGGCCGGCGTTCGCTCGATGGTTTCCGCGCGGCCGCCGGGCCCGCGCGGTCCAGTCGCCAGGGGGCGCGCTGGCTGGCGCCGTCGACTCCGAGGTGCGCGGCCCGATCGTGTCCGCCATATTGGATGCCGCAGCCGCCGCTGCCAGCGCTTCCTCTTCTGTCTTCGCCGTGCGCTGCTGGTTCCTGCGGCCCAAGCGGCGGGGAGGTGAAACAGGAGCCCGTGGGAGGAAGAGGAAGAAGGGGGTGGAGAGAGTAGGGACGGGGCCTGCGGGTGGGGGACCGAGACCGAGCGGGGCGGAGAAGAGAAGGCGCCGCGCCAGCCCCTCCCCCGCCCGCGCCGACCCGCCCCGGCAGCGCCTGTGTTCCCAGACCGGCGCTCCGCCCGCCCCAGCGGCCATGCCGGGGCCTCGCTGCCCCTGAGGAGCCTCGCCTGCCAGTCCCTGCCCTTCTGCGCCCGCCCCGGGTCGCAGCGGCCGCTCTCCCGCCGGCGCCCGCGCTTCGCTCTCCCCTCCCAGTGCAGTGGCCGCCGCCTCTTCCGCCGCCGGGCTCGGGGGCCTCCGCGCAGACAACATGGAGGCCGTGAAAACCTTCAACAGCGAGGTTGGTATCGCTGCCGGGCCGCCTCTCTTGCCCGCACCGACCCCCCCACTCCCGGGCCCGGACCCGTGCCCGCGCGCGGAGGGTGGGCGCGGGCCCGCGGGCTCCCCGGGCGGGGCGCGGCGGCCTAGCCGTGCCCGTGGGGGAGGGGTGTGCTGCGCGCCCCTCCCCCGGGGCCGGGGGGAGGGCCGGGGAGGGCGCCGCGCGGGGGGAGGTTCCCGAGGCTCCGCGCCCTGTGGATGGCTGCGGGTCGGAGGCGAGGCCCGCTCGGGCCCTCCCCCGGAGACCCGGGCGGTCTCTCGGGGTCAGTTCCGCTGAGGCCTGGCCCGCCCACCTCTTTCCTGGGCCTAGGAAATTTTTAACTGTTCGCAGAATGACACTCTGCGGACCTTCCCGGGTCTCTCGTGTGGCAGACACCTATGGAGCAGTGGGCGAAAAGAACCTACGGGGTGTAGTGTTTATAATTGAGATATTGTTGACTAGGTAACTTGCCAACTGGGGACTTAGGCCAGTGGGGTGTTTGGTAACGAGGCAAGGTTATTCTGCGATTTATTTCTATTTTTTACTATGCTTTCTTGTCTATCACGACGTAAAGACACATCTTTCTGGTAGGGAGAGATCTGTGCATTCTTGGACGGAAGCAGCTGGGGAATCTTTTCCCATGGGGTCATTCACGTGTCAAAAGATTTTTCAAAAAGCAGGTGTCCGATTTTCATTTTTCAATTGGAAGGAAGGTTTCGATAAAATTTATCCATTGCTTTTTAAGCTGTGATTTTACTAGCTCTAAATGCAAACATTAAACATCAGGTACACAGTCACACAACCAATATTTTTCATATCTGTAGGCCTGTTAAAAAATACTCCAACGTGTTGGTAACTAAATTAGCATAGTTTTGAATGAACTTTTGATTTGGAAGTGTTAATATATTCAATAATTTATTTGTTAATATCTTAAATACCTCTTAAAATACCAGATTTATGGCTGTGATAACCCAACTACGACAATACTTTTAAATGCCCATTTACAGTTTCATCTTTTTTTTCTTCGATTTTAAGAATTAGCGTTTGGGTAGCTTAGCAAACAAGCTAAAAGTTCGATTACGTTCATGTGAATAGGACCCTCCATATTAGACTAGATAGTGGTGACACATTGTATGAACTTTTTTTTGCAAAGCACTTTTTTTTGTACTAGAGTTTTATTTTTAAAAACAGCTTACTAATAAGTAATTAGAGCAATAGACTTGGAAATCTTTATTATGAATTCATACCTGATAATTTGGGACGAATATCTTCACTTATAAAATTTGGTTTTCCCACCCAGTACTTTGTGGTACTTAGAATATGAAACAAGAATTTAGCGATACTATATGTTCAATTTGTTAATAGTTTCACAACTGTACAGGAAGAAAAACAGCTATGTAGCTTTTTTAATTTGCTACATATAGTATTTGCAGCACTAATATTAAGGTTTTTAAAAAATTTAAAAATCCTTTATTTCCACAGTAGTTACTGGATTTAACTCCCATTTTAGGGTATCTCTCTCTCTCTCGGAGTTTTGTAATATGTCTTCTCCCTCCAGCCCCCCAGGTGGTTTTACAGGAGCCCTCAAGTGGTAACCTAATGGATAGTGCACTGTGGTTGGTCACAATAAAGCACAGTGGAGAAGAAATGTTACTGGTTTTTATTTTAGTATTGATTAAGGATAAGGGGCCTTACATTTACATGCCTAGCTGGGTTGCCACCTCTGTTTCTTATCTCATCTTTTAGGAACTTGAGATTTTTGGTAGTCCCATTTTAGAGCATATGTAACACTCTCTTCTTCCCCTTGTAAGTTACAAAGAACTTAAAAGTCTTTAGACTTACTTATTTGCTGATATGCTGTAATTTCATGTTTTAAAATAGGATTAGCTTAAAACTAGTAGTATGGAGTCAGAGTTGAGGAAGGGAAATATGCTTGAATAAGACTCAGAAAAATATGCATTTTTTTCTTTAAACAATTATAGCCTCATTAATTTAAAAAATTGATAATAACATTGACTGAATATTACTGGTTAGTGAATGTTTTTGTTATAGGAACAGTTCCTGAATTAATGTGTTCCGTTAACTCATGTTGCAAAGTACGAAAATATAGGAATCTGAGTTATAGGATTAGGAAAGATTATGTTTTAGAGTGCTTGCTTATAATGAATTTGGCTTTTAAAGGCATTTATCCTTGGGCTCAGTTCATCAGAACTTTGCTAAATTTAAAGGTGTCTTTGAAGCATTGAGTTGTCAAGATATTCCTTTTGCTTTATAAGACATAGAAATTTATCTCTAAGAATTATTAATGTTTAAGATGTTTGAAATATGAATGCTCAGATATGCCTTGCTAATTCTCAGGTTTTCCCAAACTGAACTTCCCCACTTATGTTTCAGTTTCGCAGAGAACTTTGGCTTGAAAATAAGAACATGCCAGATTTTTAACCTAAGAATATAGATTTTAAAATCTGCAAAATGTGAATGAGTTGGCTTTGGAAACTCCTGATCTTTTATAGGATATGTATGAATCATTATCATAACTCCCTCTCCCATTATAATTTCTTAAAGGGATTCTCTAGCCTCTTAACCTTATGCTAAAAATTACTACTGCCTTTCATTGTTCAGGAATTATATGGTAAATTCCCTTAATTATCATGAGTTGAATGAGATTTAGGCTCAAGAATTGATTTTTTTTTTTGGCCCCAGGGATTGAACTCAGGGGTACTCCACTACTGAGCCACATCTCCAGCCCTATTTTGTGTTTTATGTAGAGACAGGGTCTCACTGAGTTGCTTAGCGTCTGGCCATTGCTGAGACTGGCTTTGAACTCGCAATTCTCCTGTCTCAGCCTCCCAAAGTGCTGCAATTACAGGCGTGCGCCACCCTGCCCGGCTAAGAATTAATTTTTTAAGTGCCCAGTGTGCTAATTTTGGGTGGAAACAATAATTTTATTTAAGCATCATCACTGAGATCAAAGTATCACATGGCTGCTATTGTTAATTCTGAAATGATGCAAGTAAATTTGTCCATATTGGAAGATAAGACTCCCTAAGAGTCAGTGCTTGACCAGAGCAGTTAACTCTGAATAATTGAAGAATTATCATGACAAGGTATTATAATTTTATTGCTCCGTGATTGTAGTATTTACTTGTTAAAATGATTTAGAGTTCTCACCTAGGGTCATATACTGGACTACTTAAATATGTGGTCCTCTTTAGGACTGTGATTGACTGCTGGAAAGCAGCAGTTTTATGTGTGAGCTACATATCCATATTCTTAAGAATGATCGCTTGTATGGAGATCATTCTGGTAGGGTCTTTCTGCCTCAGCTGCTGCTGCTTTTTTTTTCTTTTTCCTTTTCTTTTTTTTTTTGAAAAGGAGGGAAGGAAAGAGAATGACAACACATGGCCTTTCCTTTAGAAAATTTCAAATTTAATTCAGAGAAAGCATTAAAAAAAACCTCTTGAAGTAATATATGAAAAATGTAAGAGCCTATTAGCATGGATTGTGCTTACATGAAGTAGCTAGAGGAGGTGTGACTTGTGTGTTGTATTTCTATAATTTTTAAAAAGTTAAGAAATAAAATCCCACCGGGCGCGGTGGCTCAAGCCTGTGATCCCAGCACTTAGGGAGGCTGAGACAGGAGAATCGTGAGTTCAAAGCCAGCCTCAGCAATGGCGAGGCGCTAAGCAACTCAGTGAGACCCTGTCTCTACATAAAACACAAAATAGGGCTGGGGATGTGGCTCAGTGGTTGAGTAATCCTGAGTTCAATCCCCAGTACCAAAAAAAAGAAAGAAAGAAAGAAAAGAAATAAAATCCCAGTATTGTCCCACTTCAAAAAATTAGCAGTAAATCTTAAGCAGCGTTCAATTTTTTTAGCTTCTTTGTATAACTAGTTACTCCATTCTCCCCCCATAATCCATTTCTCTTGCTACTCTGAATAGACTGAGTAGGAAGATGTAGGACTGGATCTGTAGGTTTGAGATGTGTCAGAAATATTTTTTCAGTTCAGTTTTTGGATTTACCTTGGCTCATAAATTCTGAAAGGTTTTCTTAACCCTTTATCTTTTGGACACCTGAAATACTTGGTGTCTTTTGTCCTTCGGATCCTTTGGTTAGTTAACTTACTCTTGAAACTGTTACAGGATACAAATTTCAGACTCATTCTAATATCCAGTACATTTTCCTGTTTTATAAAGTGAAACCGCATTTCCATTTTCCTTTATTTTCAGTTTTGTATCCAGAGGGTACACATTTTGTTTGAACTATGGACTTTTTATAATCTTCCCACCAATATCAAGTTATAGCCTTGGTTTGGTAAAGAAAAGTGGAAAAGGTAGAATAATAAAAATGTATATTTGTTTTCAGTTTGTATATTTTCTCTTTTTCTATTGTTCAGGAAAGAATTTGCGTAAAGCAGCTCTAAAACATTGTGCATTTCTTTGATTTTCATCCACTATGGAATTTTTCATTATTATTTCCTGTTTTTATTCTCTGGTGGGAGTTCTGGTTAATTGTATCAGGCCATATTTTTTATTACCACCTTGGTAAAAGTCTTTTTTTTTTTTTAATATTATTTTTTAGTTGTAGTTGGACACAATATCTTTATTTATTTTTATGTGGTGCTGAGGATCGAACCCAGTGCCTCACGCATGCGAGGCAAGCGCTCTACCACTGAACCACAACCCCAGCCCTGGTAAAAGTCTTTTAAAGAAGGTAGCATATATAGGTTGTAGAGAAAGAAAGTCTTCACTAACCCCTCTGGTTCAGATTAGTAATTCTCAGTGTTGGTATCACTGGTCTTTTGGATTAGATAATTATTTGCTATGAGGCATGATTCTGTGCATTGAGGATGTTTAGCAGCATCCCTGGCCTTTACCCACTAGATATCACTAGCACCCTCCCCATTTGTGACAACTGAAAATGTCTCCAGGCATTATCGTGTTGGGGGAGGGGGCAAAGTGATCTTGATTGAGAACCACTGATTTAGGTTTCCTTTTAAGTGTCTTAAGACATCTATACTTTCCCTTCGAGTGTTTACTGTAATTATAAGTAAGTAGTATTTACTACTGTATTAGAAGAGTGGCCATATATTCTCATTGCTTCATATCCTTGGTACACAGCACAGTATTTTAATACATAGTATGTCTGTATATCAAATAAAGATTTCTTGAATGGATGGATGGATGATATGCTAGGTGACTGAATGACCTTGGCCAAGATAGTTAGCATTTCTCGACATTTGGTTTTTAAATAAGTTATGTATTTAATTTTATATTTAGATTCTTTGCTAGTGGGAAGATTTTTTGACTAATATAAAGTTAATTTTGTGAGGTTTTATTATGCCTAAGCAGTAGTTTAAAGGTTATTTTTATGGCATTGTAGGAATATAGGAGATTAGGTGGAAATTTTTAAATATACAATTTTTATCTGATTATAATTTTTACTTACTATAGAGCAGAAAGGAGGGGTAGGGACTTTTTCATTGAAAATCCTAGTTAGGTTAAACCCATCTGGGTTTCATGTTGAATAGAAATTATGCTCTGTTTTTTTCATTTTAAAATGATGACATAGTAGACGACCAGTTTAAAAAATTTAGGATACAAGGATAATTGAGGAGATTGATACTAATGATTTTGAAACTGCATGCTTTTGAGAATGTTATATAGTCTTAATCATTCAAGATTACATATAAATTTTTTTGGCAAGATTGAAATCTGCATCATACATACATTCAGCCATTTTATACTGAACTATCATTGGTTTTGTTATAGTAATTTTGATGAACTTTTAGAGAATTTGTATATCCTCAGTCTCCTAAATAGTTATATTTTATGATTGTTTGCTTCTTTTAAGAAAGGGTATATAGGTAGCTTGGAATAAGTGATATTCTACTTACATACACAATCTCAGATATCTCTTTCTAGAGCCAAGTGTGCTGTTATTATTGGACAACTTCTAACTCATAAGGGTATGAGAGAATGTAATCAACCTTGACCATGAACACTGGCTGAGCTCCTGAACTCTTAAGTGAGCTCATTTTATCTGGTTTTGTTTTCTCAACATCTTTCTCTACTCCTCTCTCTCAGGATTGTGCCTCTACTCCTGCTTGTACAGACTGCTTTTCCAGCAGCATGGACACAAGAAGCATAGTAAGATGATTATAATCCACGTAAGGCAGGCGCTTTGGAAAATGTTAGGTTTAAATTGATAGTAAAATGACATTGATTATATGGGTAGTGCTTGGAAGCAGAATGAAGTTTGTCACTTAGAACATGTTAATAATCTTAAAGAGAGCATGTAGGAAATAAGTTGAATTTATTTGCAAGAAATTGTGGAATTTCTTCCATAAGGGGGTGGGTTATTGCGTTTAGCAGTGAGCATAAATCATATGTAAACTCTTGTTAAGTTTACTTGCATTCTGTTCCACCTAATTTTATTGTATTTTTTATAAAAGAAATATAACTATTTAATATGAGCAAATTGCAAACCTTAATTTGATGGTTGGAAATAAAATATATTTTGTTTTTTGAAGTTGTTCTTCAGACTATAACATGACAAATATAAGAATGGAGAAATAAAAAAGACTAAATCATAGAGGAACAGATTGTGATAGTTATTTTACTTATGAAAGTAAATGATGAGAAATGTTTTAGATCCTGTGGTTTCTTATATGAACTGTCTCAAGTTTGATGGTAAATATGATGCATTTGCTCTTTCTGATTTTTATTTTATGAATTTACTTCATCTTTTAAATTGTTTTATGAAAGTTTTTGATAAACCATATTTTAAACTTAGGAAGGGATATGCAAATGTATTATGCTATCTACTGTAGGCAAAGAACTATCTCAGAAACTTTGACATTACTTCATGTAGTCAGTGCAGAATAGATTATTCATGTTCTCTAAAAACAGTATGATTGTTAAATTATTGTGTACCAAATTCATTTTTGAAATAATTTTGCAACATAATGTAATTTGTATAGCTCTACTTGAAAGACCTTCATCCATTTGTTCATTTAATTCTTTGTGAATACTTATTGTGTGCTAGGCATTTTTCTGTCTTCTGTGGTACATTGGTAAACTAGACCAGAAAAAAAAACATACCCTCTTGAAGCTTGTGTTCTTGTGATCCTTTTTCTTTTGCCTCATCAGTTTTGTGCCTCATATCTTTTTGGCAAGATACGGTTTCTTTAGTGAACTTAATGTAGAGCTAGTCAGGCTGGGCAGGTATTCTGACTCCTGGATTGCTTCCTTGCTGTGGACTGGGTTGGTTGCCTTCCTTTAGTCTCAGTTCCACCTGCCTCACAGAGCCAGATTGCTTGCCTGCTGGTTAAAATAGAGACTAAGCAGGTAGATGTATTTAAATAAGAACATGGTTCTCTTTTTCCAATGAAGGGCAATTATGACTAGTAACGTTAAATTCTATACCAAATTTCCTATCGTGTATTTAAAAAAATCTCCAGTGATATTTTAGAATTATAACTAATACAGCTTCTAAAGATGTGTGGATTTTTTTTTGGTACCAGGGATTGAACTCGGGGCTACTCAACCACTGAGCCACATTCTCAGCCCTATTTTATGTTTTATTTAGAGACAGGGTCTCACTGAGTTGCTTAGTGCCTCACTGTTGCTGAGGCTGGCTTTGAATTTATAAATCTCCTGTCTCAGCCTCCCAAAGTGCTGCGATTACAAGCGTGCGCCACTGTGCCTGGCAAAGATGTTTTCCTTTTTGGCAAGATACAGTTTCTACATGTAACTTCTTTTCAGGGTGACCAAAGCTTTATAAATTTAGAAAAATAGTAAGTTTTGTTTCTATTTTTTATTTTTTGTACCGGGAATTGAATCCAAGGGTGCTTAACCACTGAGCCCATCCCTGTCCTTTTTATTTTTTGAATCAAGTTCTTACTAGGTTGCTTACAGCCTTGCTGAGTTGCTGAGGTTGGCTTCAAATCTGCAATCCTCCTGTCTCAGCCTCCTGAGCCGCTGGGATTAAAGGCATATGCCACCACATCTGGCCATAATTATTTTTAAAATAAACTTTTCCTTGTCTTTAGTACATGAAAAATTTTCATCTCTGTCTCCTCTCTCTTTTTGTACCAGGGATTAATCCCAGGGGCACTTAACCACTGAGCCACATCTCCAGCCCTTTTTAATATTTTATTTAGAGTCAGGGCCTTGATGAGTTGCTTAGGCCCTTGCTAAGTTCCTGAGGCTGGCTTTGAAATTGTGATCCTCCTGTTTCAGCTTCCTAAGCCACTGAGATTACAGACAGTGCCATCACACCTCTTTTATAAACACTTATTATCCGAATTCGGTGTGATTCCTCAGGGCTCATTTCAGTCTCTTTGTGAATAAAGAACAAAACAATTTGGGTCATGTACTTGAATGTGTAGAACTTGGGATATAATATAGAGATCTCGGGGGGGCTGGGGTTGTGGCTCAGCAGTAGAGCACTCACCTAGTGCGGGTAAGGCACTGGGTTCAATTCTCAGCACCACATACAAATTAATAAATAAAATAAATTTATGATAGAAAAGTCAACCTTAAAAAAATAATAGAGATCTCTGTATAATAGCAATACTGGGTCGCAGTATCTCAAAGGTGGACCAAATCCTAGTTAATGTCTTTTTTTAATTTGGTAATTTAAAAAAAAATTTGTTTTAGTTGGACATAATACCTTTATTTTATTTATTTATTTTATGTGGTGCTGAGGATCAAACCCAGTGCCTCACATGTGCTAGGCAAGCACTCTACCACTAAGCCACAACCCCAGCCCTAGTAATATTTTTGATACTATATAGTTTTATGGAAAAAATCGATGTAATTGAATTTATCAGAATATTTGACGTATGGGTAAAAATCTGTGGAGTAAAAGTATTTTATTTATTTCTTTCCTTTTTTTGGTGGTGCTGGAAATTGAACCCAGGACCGCATGCTTTCCAGGCAAACATTCTACCACTGAGCCATATGTGCAGCCCTATTTCTTTCTTTCTTTCTTTTTTTAAAAAATATTTTTAGTTGTACATGAACACAATACCTTTATTTTATTTATTTATTTTTATGTGGTGCTGAGGATCGAACCCAGTGCCTCATGCATGCTAGGCAAATGCTCTACTGGTGAACTATAACCCCAGCCCCTAAAAGTGTTTTGTTTCTGTGCTGGGGATTGAACTTGGGCCCCTGAGCAGTTAGATATGCACTATCCCATTAAGCTATACTCTCAGAAATGGCATCAAATATTTTTCTTTCCTTAATCTTTTCTCCCTTTGAAATGAATTTTTTTAAAAATATTTTTTAAGTTGTAGATGAATGCAATATATTTATTTATTTTTATGTGGTGCTAAGAATCGAACCCGGTGACTCACACATGAGAGGCAAGGACTCTACCACTGAGCCACAGCCCCAACCCTGAAATGAATTTTAAATAAATGAAATTTACAAACTGAAACATCTGCTATTTCAAATGCCTAGTTTGTGTAATAGCTGCTCACCATAATGGAAACATGTCTAACTTATGTATTTTTGAAGTACTTATACTTTATACCAGACATTTTGTTTAAAATGAATGACTATAATACAGTTTTCCCTGGGTGTTCAAAGATGATTGATTCTATGACAACCCTTCCACTTGCAGATATCCAGATCCCAAGATGCTCAAATCCTCTGTATAAAATGACATAGTATTTGCACATAACATTGACACATTCTCCTCTATACTTTAAATTATCGTTATAGTATTTATAATAACTAATACAATGTAAATGCCATGTAAATAGTTTTTATTGTTTATTGTTTAGGAATAATGACAAGAAAAGAAGTCAATACATGTTCAGTAGAGTTATTTTTCCCTAATATTTTTCATTTGTGGTTGGTTGAATTCATTGATGCAGGACTCACAGGTACGGAGGGCTGCTTGTGTAGTATTTTAGACTCTTTTCCCCTGGCCATCTTGATGTTTCTGGGAATCTTAAGAATAACTTTTGAAAAGGTTGGATAGATGTGGTCTTGTTTTTACCAAGGAAATGAAGTTTTGTCATATTAGAATGGGGACTGAATGTGCAGATATTTTTCTTACTCTTTTTGTGTAAAGGAGAACCATCATTCAGATGTTCATAATTTTTTGCTGGCAGCATGTGCAAATATAAATTAATTTCATTTTTTCCTCATTCTCTCAATCTATAATTTCATATTTATAGAAAAATTGTAAGCAGGATAATTTTTGTGAATATTGCAGCCGTATTTTTCTACCTCTGTTAACCATATTTGCTTTCGTATTCTTTTTCTCCATTTACGCATGAATACACGTAACCTTTTTTTTTTTAATATTTATTTTTTAGTTGTAGGTGGACACAATAGCTTTATTTTATTTTTATGTGGTGTTGAGGATCGAACCCAGTGCCTCCCGCGTGCTAGGCGAGCATGCTACCACTGCGCCATAACCCCAGCCCCTACACATAACCTTTTTTTCTGAATATTTTTAAAGGAGATTCCAATCATGGTGCCTTTTACCTCTAAATAGCTGTGTGTTTTCTTTAAACATTATTTAATCATAGTACATTTATCAAAGTTGGGAAATTAGCACCCATTATGTTATCTGAACATCTTTTTCAAATTTCACAGAATGTACTAGTTACTGTCCCTAGTAGAATAAATCCTACATCACACCTTAACATTCGTCTTGTCTCCTTTTTTTTTTTTTTTTTTTTGGGTACTGAAGATTGAACTCAGGGGCACTCAACCACTGAGCCACATCCCCAGCCCTATTTTGTGTTTTATGTGGAGACAGGGTCTCACTGAGTTGCTTAGCGCCTCGCTGTTGCTGAGGCTGGCTTTGAACTCACGATTCTCCTGTCTCAGCCTCCCTAAGTGCTGGGATTACAGGATTGTGTCACCGGCGCCTTGTCTCCTTTAATCTGGAACAGTTGGTTATTCTTTTCTTGTCTTTTATGACTTTGAGATGTTACTTAGTAAGAATAAATCAGTTTTTAGAATTTACTCAATACTGGTTTATCTGCTATTTCTTTATCATTAGATTCAGGTTGTGCATTTTTGGCAGGAATATTGCAGAAGTGATATTATGTTTTTCTCTATACACCATACCAAGAAGCATATAATGTATATTTATCTCATTAAAGAGGAACTGTTATCTACAGGGTTTCTCCATCTTCTTGTAATGTGTATCTTAAGGGGAGATATTTTGGTGCAAGTATTAAAAATACCATCAAACCTTTTCCACTTTTTTCCATATATGTTCATTTCTTGCCTGAATCAGTAGTAATATGGTTGCCGAATGGCAATTTTTTAAATCTGTCATGTCTGTCTCTTAGTTGGTGTTCTGTAAGAGCTTTCCTTTCCCTCCATTTGTATGTATGTATGCATTATCATTATGAACTCATGGATTCTTTATAACTTGGACTTTTTTTTTTTTTTAAAACTCAGATTTGACCAATCAGAGCTATACCAGGCTGGTTTCTGTGTCCTTTTGATAAGTACTAATCATTTTCTGAATACTCTTATTTTCTGGTGTAATAAGATATTCCCCCCCAGCCAAGGTAAGCTATTTCTCCAGGAAGCCCTAGTTTCTTTTAGAGGATATATATCTGTCAACAAATAAAGCTAGAGATTTTATACAAACACACACACTACTTTGTCTTTTATCTGTCTAAACAGCCATGAGTTCATCATGATATCCCCGATTGCAGTCCAGCAATATAGTGTTCACCCTAGCCTTGCTCCTTTTCAAGTCTGTAATTCCTTTCTCTGACAGTGAGAGAACTGGCTTCTGGTATCTACAGTACATTTATTTATCATTTACTCAGTCCCAAAATACACAGACAGTAGTTCCAAAATTGCCAGAGCTATGTCTGTGGAAACAAACCTATTAACTAGAGTTTAATATTTGTTTATAATTTATTTTTTGTTTAGCTTGAGGGTATGCTGTCAGAATACTGTGTATAAACATTACCTGATTAGTTTGTTTCCTTTAATGTGGTTCTGCTATTTGTTTGAACTAGTTAGGTTCAGTTTTTTTCTTTTTATATTTCATTTTGATGTTTCTCCTGTTTCATCCGTGTGTGTGTGTGTGGGGGGGTAATAAATTCTCTTAATCCTCCTTTACTTTTTCCTGGTTTCAACATCATAACTACTATGCTCTGGTAAAAACATAAAACAAACCATTTATCTAACATTCTTCAAATAAGATGACATTGTAAAATTCAGTGTTAAATATAGAGAAGAGCTTAGATGAACGAACTAGTAGGGCGGATTCAAATGAGAGATGAAAGACAATTTATGTTCAGAAAGCATTTGTTTCATTCATTCTTTTGTGAGAATTCTCCTGTGAGTAGAATCTCCAATTCATGGATCTGTAAATGTTTTCTGCAGATAGTAATATTTGTGGCCCACAAAACCTAAATTGTTTTCTTTGACTTAGGTGACTAGGTTGGTATAATGGCATGGCATCAATCACAAAGATTGGGGAGGTGAGTGACCAAGAAGCCTGAGGAGAAATATAATTTGGGGAGTTAGACTGGGGAGGAGGTGTCATTTTTCGGTCACCAAGAAAAAAAGAAATATCCTGCTGGGTGGATGGCTCATGTCTGCAATCCCCATGACTCAGGAGGCTAAGGCAGGAGGATTGTGGGTTCAAAGTTGCTTAAGGCCTGAGCAGATTTGCTAGTCCTTGTGACAAAATAAAACAAAAGGGGCTGGGAGTGTAGCTCAGTGGACAAGCTCCTCTGGATTCAGTATCCCCACCACCGCCACTCCCCCCCCCCCAAAAAAGAATACAATTGTCAGATAATGTAGAGGAAGAAGAGAAATAGGCTTAGAGCAAACCCTTATTTCTCTTTTGTCTTTAGGTTGGATGTTTGGTTGGCTGGTTTCTTCTTTCACCTCCCCTCTTTGATGTTTTCATTCTGTTGTATTGTGTTTCAGAGTAAAGATATTTAAAGGTGACTGCATGAGGTATGCTTGACTTTAAGTTCCATTTATACGGCCAGATGTTCTTGTATATGATGAAAATTTTAGTAGAATATTGAGTGGTCTATGAATAAAATTAAGAATTTAAATTTTAATGCAGATGTATTAGAATTTTAAACATTAAGTATACTGATATCTTTTAGCATTTTATTTACTCAGTTGCCTACTTCTTTGCTTAACTCTTGTCTTACTCACTTTACTGTAAACATGAAGCCGTGAATTCAGTGACTAATAATTTGATAATTGACAAGTTCTAGGTAATACGATTGCAGGGACTTCTCATGAAGATGCTTTATAAATGAATGATTCTTTTTCTTGTTCTCATTTTGACCATTTCACTATATCTGGAGCAGTTAAAAGAAAGTAACATTTTTCCATTTTGATTTTTACAAAGGATGAGAAAGAACTGAAATTAAAGAAGGGTGAATTGTTTGAATCACAGGGAAAATTAAAGCTGAAGAAATTCTGTCACATATTCTTATGTGATTATGTAATTTGTTTTCTCTCGTGGAAAATAATTTTTGTTTGCAAATGAGGGATCAAGACCCAGAAGTAATGAAAATTGTTCACAATCACAACTTATTAGTGGCACGTAGTTAGTGACTGAATTAGAACAAATTTATCCTTTGTATCTCAGTTCACTGTCCAACCCCCGCCCCCCCATGGAAGCTTTTGAATGTTTTTGGTAATGTTTATGTTTGTTTAAGGTGGAGGAAGAATGGAAATTAGTAAGAAGTAGACAGTTATCATTTCAGGCTAATCCCTGGGGCAGAATAAATAATATTGTGCTGTGACAATCCAGTTCCTAGAATTAAGGCGCCATAGAATAAACATGCTTTTCTTGGACACAAAGTGAGACTTGGTTAGCTAGCAGCTTTCCAGCAGTTCACCTTCTATAGAAAACTAAGAGGCCCTGTGAGCTTTAGTACAAAGTTCATGTGGCAGAGGAGTGCAGTTAATTTTTTAATCTGTATCTTCAGCATGTTTCTAGTGTGCACATTTTAATAATGGTGGCTACTTTATATCTACTTCTTTAGATATTTGGGAACAACTCTTTAGGAGGCTCTCAGTCTTCTGAAGGGTGAAAAAGCTGCAGAATTGAGTTGCTGTCAAAGAAAGATGTGACATAACAGTTGGCAACAAGGGAGAAGATGATGTTTTATCATTTATAAAATGGAATTAGGTAAAATGTCCTTATTTAGGATTCTTTAAATATTAATCCTGATGAGTAAATTTTCTAATTAAATTTTTCTTATCCTTAGTTTATTCATTTTGAAAATAGATAATGGCACCTTCCCTGAATACCTGTCAGAGTTGGTCTGAATATTTAAAAATCTAATAATTTTATAAAGTATTTGGAAAGCTAATACTAGTTTTAGCTAGTACTAGTATATTTAAGCTAGTGTATTTAACCAGTATTAACATATTTAAGATTCTTTAACAGCTAGAAATTTTAAAGAATTCTAAGGAAAGTTAGTTTTAATAAAAAAGCCGTGGGCTGGGATTGTAGCTCAGCGGTAGAGCGCTTGCCTTGCAGGTGTGAGGCCCTGGGTTCGATCCTCAGCACCACATACAAAGCAATAAAATAAAGACATTGTGTCCATCTACAACTAAAAAAAAAATTAAAAAAAAAAAAAAAACAAAGCCGTGACTTGGGAACATGTATCATTCTGGATAATTTTGTTACCCTGGACAATATCTTGATATTGTATTCTAATAATGGATAAAAATTGTAGTGCCTAAGTTCAAAAGAACATAGTAGAAATGTCCTAATTATATTCTGCAGTTTTTTGCAATAATGAGGAAATGTTGAACAAGATTTTTGAACAACAGGCAGTAATAAAATACAGCCCATATCTAGTATTTTGGAACAGTATTTATAGTTTTCATCATTATAAGAATTTAATTGCTTTACAAAATTCAGCAAGGCTTTTAAGGAAATCATTGTAAACAGTAATGAGTATAATTTTTCACTTGGGTGCATAAAATATCTTTCACATTTATACACACATACATATATATTATAATAGTTACAAATGTATAGATGTATATGTTTATAAATATATAGCTAAATGTACATGAAAGATTCTGGAATGTAGCTTACCAGTCTTTTAACAGTGATAATTTCTGATAAGAGCAGTAGGTAGATAGGGTGCAGTGAATGAGAGCTTTTAATAGCTTGAATTTTCCACAGTGAGTATTTATTGCTGTATTACTTTTATAATATTTTGTTGAAACCCAAACTGTATGTGTTTTAGCTTTTGGGAAAAGGGTGGGATTGTTGTTTTACCTCTACTTAAATTTTTAAGAAAAAGGGACCTTTCTTGTTAAAGTTTGAAGTTCTTAAGCATTATTGAGGAATGTATGAAATTTGTGTTTAAGATTTATCTGGCTCTTATTTGGTCAGTATACTCACAGCTTTATAATCTTTTGTTTTTTGATTAAAGTTTATTAGGTTAAGGCTATTAAATGGTGTGTTTTCACAGTCCTCCACCATCTTATTTGGTGACACAGTTGTATTCTTTACATGATTGCCAGCTGGTGGGTTTCTTTGTTTTTGGAAATTAGATCACATCTAAGAGTATCTGGTTAGCCAGAAGAGCTAGGTTGGACACCTGGTTCTGTAACTTATTTAACAGTTCTTTGAATTTAGTTGTCATTTAACTTAGTTAATACATCCATAAAATGAAAATATTCTGTCAATCAATCTTATCGGGATATTCTGAAAGTAAAAGTGATTCAACAATCGTGATAGTGACAAAATGCCTTAGAACTGTAAGTACTTAGTAGTACTTACCTGCTCTCTTTGCCTCTTTTGTCATTTCTTAGATGATTTTTAACCAGAGGTTGAGTATATTCTAATTTTTACTTCTCTCCTGATAGTTTTCCATATTTATTCCTTGTCTCTTCAGCTATTATCTCTCCAGGAATGACCTGGATTTTTTATTTTCTTTATTGGGATTCAGCCCCATATCTTCTAGGTATTTTGTGTATATGTGCATTTGAAATCATATTGCTATCACCCCAAATCTAAACTTATCTTTCTTCCACAGATGTCTTGCTTTTAGACTTCTGTTTAAGTTAGTGGTAAAACCGTGTTCTCAAATACCCAGACTCAAAAACTTGGTATTTCCTAGATTGCTTTCTTTCACTCATATTTTATCAGTCATGAAATCCAGTGTTAATTTTTAAAATACATTTGCATCCTTCCTTTCCTTTTTATTGGCAAAATTTTAGTTCATGTATACCTTTCTTCTCCTTTGATTTTTTTTCTCTTTTCCTCCCTCCCTCCCTTCTTTCCTTCCTTGCTTTTTCCCTTCCTTTTTTCCTCCCTTCCTTCCTTCCACTTTGGATTGAATCCAGGGACTTTTACCATGAGCTACATCCCTAGCTCTTTGTATTTTTTGAGGCAGAGTTTTGCTAAGTTGCTGAGGATCTCACCAAGTTCCTAAGGCTGGCTTTGAACTTGCTATCCTCCTGTCTCAGCCTCCAAGTCTCTGGGATTACAAGTGTGTACTATCGCACCCAGATGTTTAAGTCCATTTTAATTTACTATTTCCTGGTTCATATAGTACAATTAGATTTTTTTAGATTACTACTTTTTTACTAGATCAATCTCTTCGAATGATGTTGCCTGAATCACTTGGTCCTTTTAAAATCCTTTCAGATTCCCTTTACCTCCCTTTACTGTCTATATTTTTTAGCTTATATTTAAGGCTTTTTATAAGACTGTATTATATTTACCCATATAAGTAGGCTTTTTTCTTTTTGGGGGCGGTTACTGGAGTTTGAACTCAGGGGCACTCAACCACTGAGCCACATCCCCAGCCCTATTTTGTATTTTATTTAGAGACAGGGTTGCACTAGATGCTTAGTACCTCACTTTTGCTGAGGCTCGCTTTGAACTTGAGATCGTCCTGCCTCAGCCTCCTGAGCCATTGGTTTATAGGCATTGACCACCTTGCATGGGCTTCATATTTATGAATCTCTTAAAAAAATGATTACATCTTTGTTCTTACTGGTTTTGAAACTTACTGCTGTTTTTCAGTAGAATAGCACAAAGTTGTGTTCAGATTCTAATGTTTTCATTTCATTAGGAAGTAGATGTTTCTTCAGTCTTTTTTTGTAATGACTGTTTATAAAGATTTATTGATGAATAAATGTGTGGAAGTATGTATGTATGTAAATGAATGTAAATATGTGGAAGTCAGGAATGCTGTCTTTCCAGTTAGCTCATTACACTTCCATTTTCTTCCTTAAATCTTATTTTTGCTTTTTCCAACTGGATGTATATTTTATTTATAGCCAACACCTCCAGTAGCTTTTTTTGGCATTGAATCATGTGATCTGTTTTCATAAGGCAAAGCCTGAAGTTCTCCTGGATCCTCCAGATTTTAATTACAACTTTAATATATTACTCCTCTGCTAGTGTGAGGAGAGAATAATGACAGGTGTTCAGTCACTAATAGTTAAGTTTAATATATACACTTCACATAAGTGTCTCTGAAAAGTTACCTGTGAATATATTTTAGAGACCATTGGAATCATTGTGCATTGTCAAAGCTGGTATGGTAAATTAGAAAGCTGAGAATCTACTACAATCTTAGTAAGTATTTGACTTTCCTTTTTCATTGTTAGGAAATTCATGTTATTTTTTATTTCCCGCAATGCTTAATATTGTGCCTATCTTCAGTAGCTTAATACCTGCTCATTTTGGCAAAAGTTACCATTTAGCTTTGAGCTTATTAATCAGTGGAATTTGTTTTTGTATTCCTTGGTTTCTTTCATTGATTTTACCTTGGGAAAAATTTATTCATGATTAAATGTAGAACTTTGTTAATGATTTTATTATGAAACATTACAAATGATATTGGGAATTATTTCAGAGTGAAACATTTTGCTTCATTGAAATATTTATATCCTTGATTATTGGCCCATCAAAACTTGTATTAAAAGCGAAAATATGGGGAGAGAAATCAAGAGAAATTTATACCATTATTGTGGCATTGACATTATACATCTATCTTTTGAGTAAAATTAAGGTGAATTAGGTGAATTTAGTTGTGAGGATGTTGGGTAAATGTGTTTTGTTAGCTCTTGTTTGCTTGATTGCCTTTAGTTCCCTTGTATACCTAGTATGTAACTGTTTTAACCATTGTGGAGGATATGAAAAAATAATTTTATTGGACAGTAGTTATTGAGGACTTACAAAACATAAAGTCAAGAGTTTTCCAAAGTGGATGGGTAGAGGAAGGGAGAGATTGTGTATCTCATGTACGTGTGCACACGTGTACATATACCACTGGTGGCAGAATATGATTTTAGGTGTGAAAACTGTACCTTTATCCATTCATGTGCTAAGAGGAAGAAAACCTTCAGTTTGGTATCACTGTGTCTTTTGTATTGCTACATATTTATGAATCTCTTAAAAAAATGATTACACTGTAGATTCACTTTTGGCAAGCAGTGTTATCTAGAGAGAATTTAATAATGTTTTCTTTTGTTTGTAATTAATTTTAATAGTATCTTCTGATAGTTGTGGGCTGGAGCACTGTTTTCCAAAAAGACTTTTTTTTTTTTTTAACCTCAGCCCATAAGAAGAAGTAAGGCTTTTGTCATGATACAGGGGTTACATATGTATATTTAATAGGAAAGAAAAGCAACACCCAAGATTAGTCAGTGCAATCATTATTTTGTTTTATTCTGTTCTTTTTTATTTTAACTGGGCGAGAATTGTCTGGAAAAGTTTTCTTCTAGATCATGGTTGGAATGCCATCTAGTTGGAAATAATGCTGTGAAGTAGAAAAAGATATGTGCTATAACAGATTTTTTCCTGCTGCTGTTTTTGTATTCTTATGTTTATAAAGTTGTAATTATTGCAAATATTTTATATTTGTCATTTAACGCATGAGATATTTTTGTTACTTTTGCATTAGTTTGTATTAGGGTTAACTTACATTAAATTTAAATCTCTCTTCTTGGACGTGTAGTTTTTTAAAAAAAACAGATAATTCTGATGTGAAAATAAACACAATTATAATTTTTGGGGTCTTTAAAATCATTAGTAAAAAAAAAATTACGACTCTTGTATTTGGCTCTGTATTACCTCCTCTGAGATATTTTTCAGTTTTAAAAAGTCTGTCTTCTTTTTCCTTTTTCTTTCTGTAGTTTATGTCTTTGAGAATTCCAGAATTGGTGTCATTTTGGGATTGGCATTTGTTGATTATCTTTTCCTCTATGTAGTAAACAAATTTTCCTGTGTATGTGCCTGTTGGTGTTTTGATATGTTAAGTTTCACTGGCATACTGGACGTTGTTTATTAGGCAATGGACTTTGGTAAGTTCAGGATGCAAGTTCTGTCCTGCCTTTTTGTGGTGGTTCCAGTGTCAGTTCAGTTTTGAAAATGTTTGTTCTGTTCTTTAGAGTGATCAGCACATGTTGCACTTAAGAGTTGGTCTAGTAATTGGGTAGAGGTTGACATGGAGTTGGGTTTGTTTCACCAAGGATGATGAACCCAGGAGTGAAGTTAGTTCATACGCAGAATTATGGGATATTCTTTTCTTGTTGTCTTGCACATCCTCATGTTCACCCCCACTCTCAGCCCCACCCCCACCAGAATGTCAAATTGCTCCTCAGGCTTAGTCTTCAGAATAAGAGAAAATTGGAACCCCTACTCCCATTCTTTGGATAGTAGAGCTCCTTCTCCTTGTTTCTCTGACCAGAGATAGGTCTTCTGTTTGGGTTTTAGATATTAGAGTGCCAACAAATTGTTGGCAGGCCAGGAGAGAAAAGGGAGAAGGGGGAAAAAGAATGATTTTCTCCTCCTCTTCTCCCTTCCTTGACAATGTAGAGGAATCCTTTTAAAGTGTTTGGCTAAGCATAAGGGGTTTTTTTCTGGTGCTTTTGCTTCTGGTGTTGGCTGTACCACTCTGTAAATCTGCCAGCACTGGGACCAAAGCTGGAAGATCTTGGAAGAATACCAGATACTATGAAATTATCTCCTCCCACACACATCCTTCTCCTGCTTTTCCTGGTCAATATTCGGGTTTGACCTAAGTCTTCATTTTGCCTGCTGGTTTACCTTTGAGTTGTCAGGTAGTTGCTTTTGTTTTCAGTCTGAGATTCTCATTTGTTTGGGAGGGGGCATGTAGTTGGTTTATTCCATGTTGGCCTGCACTGTAAAGCCTTTTTTAGAGTTACTTTTTTGTTTTTTCTTTTCTTTTTTGGTACCAGGGACTGAACTCAGGGCACTCAACCACTGAGCCACATCCCTAGCCCTATTTTGTATTTAATTTAGAGACAGGATCTCACTGAATTGCTTAGCACCTCGCTAAGTTGCTGAGGCTTGCTTTGAACTCGTGATTCTCCTGTCCCAGCCTCCCAAAGTGCTAGGATTACAGGCATGTGCCACCACGCCCGGCTAGAGTAATTTGGGGGTGATGGGGGAGTGTAATGGAGATTGAACTCAAGGGCACTCTAGTACTGAGCCACATCGCCAACCCTATTTTGTATTTTATTTAGAAAGAGGGTCTCACTGAGTTGCTTAGCACCTCACTTTTGCTGAGGCTGGATTTGAAATCGAGATGTGCCTCAGCCTGCTGAGCCACTGGGATTATAGTTGTGCACCACCGCACCTGGCTGAAGCATTTTGAACAAATAAACCTATTACAAAATCTTGGAAAAAAGGTTTTGAAAGGAGTTTTTATTTTTAAGAGAATAAAGAAAAGTCACTTAGTCAAATTGTTTTAGAACACACTTAAAAAAATTGTAGTTATAGATGGATAGAATGCCTTTATTTGTTCATTTTTATGTCATACTAAGGATTGAACGCAGTGCCTCACATGCTAGGCAAGCTCTCTGCCACTGAGTTACAGCCCCAGCCCCACACTTTTCTTAAGGTAGAATTTGCTGCTATTAATTTTAAAGCTGTTCTCTGGTTATGTTTTGTTGTGTCAAATGCTTCTGATTTAATGTTACTTTGTTATCTAATTGTAGCTCAAATTAAAATTAGTGCCAAGCGCAAGTGGCCCATGCCTGCAATCTCAGGGTCTGGGGAGGCTGAGACTGGAGGATCTCTAGTTCAAAGCCAGCCTCAGCAATTTATAGAGGCCCTAAGCAACTCAGTGAGACCCTATTTCTAAATAAAATACAAAAAAGGCTGGGGATATGGCTCAGTGGTTAAGTGCCCCTGGGTTCAATCCCCAGTACCTAAAAAATAAAATAATTAGTATGGAAGAACATGCTATATGGGAAAAAACCTACATGTTAATGAGAAATTTTGGATATAGAGAATACTTCATTTTTGACTTGAAATAAAATTTGAATAAGATGTTTTAGTTCAGATATTAAAATTGGTGAATAACATACTCCTTAAAATGACTCCATAGGTGAGCCAGGCGCGGTGGCGCAAGCCTGTAATCCCAGCACTTAGGGAGGCTGAGACAGGAGAATCGCGAGTTCAAAGCCAGCCTCAGCAATGGTGCTAAGCAACTCAGTGAGACCCTGTCTCTACATAAAACATAAAATAGGGCTGGGGATGTGGCTCAGTGGTTGAGTGCCCCTGAGTTCAATCCCCAGTACCAAAAAAATAAAAAATAAAAAAATAAAAAAATAAAATGACTCCATAGGTGACATAAATCTTAGTATTTATATTTTACTTCTGTAGTATTTATATTTTACTCCTATATTCAAAATATTGAATTTCCATTTTTACTTTTAAAATTCCTCAGAGAAGAGCATAGTTTTCCCAAAATTTAATATCTACTTTGAATTGTTAATAAAAATAATTTTAACAAAAATAAGAAAACTTAATTCACAATTTAGAAAATGAAGAAAAGTCACTCAAAACTATTTTTTTGCACGTGCGGGACCATGGGGGGCCGTCTACTGGGTATTGAAACCAGGGGTGCTTTACCACTTACCTACTCCCCAGTCCTTTTTTTGTTTGTTTGTTTTGAGATGGGGGTCTTGGTTGCTGAGACTATCATCGAACTTGTGATTCTCCTACTTCCACCTCCTGAGTCTCTGGTATTAGAGGCATGTGCCAGTGCCCTCCCTGCTCAGAACTGTGTTTCTTTATATTAGTTTTCTATTGCTGTGTAATAGGTTGTCAGAAAGTTTTTGTGTGGCTAAAAGCAGCATATATTTATTTCATAATTTCCATGTGTTAGGACCCAGGCACTGTTAGCTGGTGAGTGATCTCTTTGTAGTGGCCACCCTCTGGTCTCGTAGCCATGGGAACCTCTCCCACACATGGCAGTTTATTTCTTCAAAACCAGCAGGAAATTCTGTCTCTAGTCTGCTGCTGCAGACTTATATAACAGTTAGAGAATGACTATCTCATCAAATTCACAAGTCTTACCCATATTCGAGAGTGCAGGATTATTTGGAGAGGGGGGTTATACAGGGCCTGTGCCACCAAGCAGGGATAAATCCAGGGGTCGTCATAGAATTCTAGCAAAACTACTATAACAAAACTGGTTATCTTATGGTGTTTCCTTCTAGCATTTTTTGTGTGCTATGTTTTATATCGTAAATACAATGCTTTGGCATTTTCATTACTGTCATTTATAAAAACAGTTGTTCTTATTATTTAAAAATGCATTTTGTTCAGAGTTCACCATCTATAGTGTACAATATGAAAAGCTTTAATAAAATAATGGGAATGCCTGTAATTCCTATTTAAATAAAGTAAATGTAAAGTTATTTGACAGAATTCACTAAGTAGGAAGACCACATAGTCACATTCATGTGGTCCTTCATCACAGTGAAACAGCTGGGAGTTGGGGCATGAGAATGAATAATTATTTCAGTTTTTACCTCAGTGATTTAGAACTACTAGTAGTAATCCTTGTGAATGAGAGGATTCTCTTTTAAATGCATCAAAAAGCTGTGTATGTTTTTTCTTAGCTTTCCCCTAAATCTCTAATTAACTAACCATAGTAGTTATGTACCCTTAATTGGATTGACAAGTTTTACTTTATTTTTTATAACTGATTATTTATAAAGGATTTTAATTATTTAAGACCCTTTATTTTCTTACAGATCTTTAGGCTAGGTAGTTCTGACCATTAGGGTCCTGGGAAGAGTCTTCCTGGCTTTCAGACAGCTGCTGTCTCACGGTGTCCTCATACTGGAGAGAGGGTAGGGAGAGAATATACAAGAGAGCGTGTGATATACAAGAGAGCGTGTGTCTGAGTGAGAGCTCTTTGGTGTCTCTTATAAGGACACCAGTCCTTTTGGACCAGGGCCGTCTACAGTTACGCCCTCATTGACCTTAATTGCCTCCAAAGAGGCCCTGTTTCCAAATACACTATCATTGGGGTTTGGGGTTTCAACATAAGAACTGGCAGGTACAGGAGAGCTGAAGAGATTTTATTGAAAGCTCTTCTCACCCTGTCCTTGATCCCTTCCAAAGAACGATGTTTTAGTTCTTAACACTTGAGTTTTTCATGTGATTACCCTCTTATCAGTAATATTTTTATGCCACTGTTCCTTAAAATTGAGCCATTATTACTGAGTTGTTGGAATAGTAAGTGGATCATTAATTTATTTGTGCTGCTACTGCCCTCTTTAATACCTTGTAGTTTGAGTGGTGAGACTCTGGAATTGTACAGGACAAATTATTTTGCTCCTTGGCTCTATCTTCTTTTGTGTGTACTATGACTTGTGGTTTCCTCATTTTATCAGTTACCAACCCTTTTGTCACATTTCCATTTTTAGAAGTTTCTGATGTGTTTTGTCTGCGGATTCTTCTCAAAACATGTGAGGCAGGCAACTTAGGAAGAAAAGTGTTTTTAGTTTGCAGTTGGGAGGTTCAATGGTATGTGCTTGCATGGACTCAGTTCTGGTGAGAGACCTCTTGACTGCATTATAATGATTTATGGTGGATGGCAGTGGCAGGACCATTTGCAGGAACAAATGATCATGAAGCTAGAGAGCTGAGTGGGGGTCAAGCTCAGGCTTGTGTAACAATCCTTCTGGGAGAACTACCAAAGTGTTGGGAGAGAAATACCTTATTTTCTGAGAAGAAGCTTCCCTAGCGTTCCTCGGCTTAGACTCTCCTTCTTAAAGCCCACCACCACGCTGGTGGCTGAACTTTTAGTATTTGAAACTTTGCGGGGACAAACCACATCTAAATGATTACACTCACAAAACCTAAAATATTTACCATCTGGCCCATTACAGAAAATGTTTGCTGACCTCTGGCCTAATTTATATTAAGTGGCTTTTAAGGTCATTAGTAGGAATTTTGTGGTGGAGTAGCCAGAAGCAGCAGCTAACAAATTTTAGCGTAGGTAATAGATTCCTCAAATCTTGGTTGAAGTCACTAGAAACTGATTGGATTTGAAAAAGTTTACAGGTTAAAAGTATGCATTTGCTGTGGTATCTACAAGTGATAATATAGAAATTTAAAATTTTACAAGTTTAGGGTTGGTGGTTTAGCTTAGTGGTAGAACACTTCTCTATGAAGCATGTACACTGAATAGTCCTCCTTAAACTTGTTACTTAATTTTTTTAGCAGCACAAAGAAAAGTAAGCTACAGGTTTAAGGAGGACTATTCAGTGTACATGAGGAGAACTGAATTAATTAGAATGAGAGCTCTTATCTAGTACCTTTCTGTTGAAATGATGTGTTGGTGGCCAAAGGAAAAAGGACAGCTTAGGGGCAAGTTATTCTGAGGTCAGATGGAGGTAGAGAGTTTGTGTAAGTAAAGTCATTTGTCACCTTAGATTAGATAATATTAGCACATAGTATATAAGGGGAGGAAGCTTAGAATTGGGAAGCAGAGTTCATTCTGGTGCGTAGCAAGCACCAGGGGATCTAGAAAAATCACAGTACTTCTGACTGAGGAAGAACTTAATGTAACAAACTTAACTGGGATAAACAGTCACTTGAGGGTTTGGAAGACACACTAGCAGGGAAAACTGGGTAGTTGGAGAGCCCAAGCCTAGAGGGCATGCAGCTATGGCCTTCTGACCTGAGCATGGTAGTGAGAATCGTCAGGCAAAACAAAAGGTCCCAGAATCAACTTTTCATTCTTCTCCAGCATTTTCCACTATTAAAACCCTGATGTGTTTTTGTCCTGATTTAGATTTTGAGAAAACAGAGAATTTTATTTCTAATTCTTGGTAACTTGTTGACATATTTGATGATTGCTAGAGTTTGAATGCAACTTGGCAGTTTTAATAGAAAGCATTGTTAGACAGTATAAATAAATTATCTGTTGGATAATATTTATTAGTGAATGCTTGCTGTATATCATTGTATCATATCTTGTGGATCTAAAGATAAATAGTCTCTTCATGTAGGGTGAATTATTTGTGGAAGTCTGTTAAAAGCCTCTAGTGCACTGGCAGCATTCCATCACTATGTATTTATCATTTCTTTTCTTTTTCTTCGATGCTGGGAATGAACCTAGATCCGTGGCATGCTACACAAGCACTCTATCTCTGAGCTATATTCCCATCCCTTATATTATTCTTTTCTTTCTTTGTTTAAATTTTTAGTTGTAGATGGACACAGTACCTTAATTTTATTTTATTTTTATGTGGTGGTGAGGATTGAACCTAGTGCCTCACATGTGCTCGGCAAGCACTCTTATCACTGAGCAACAACCCCAGACCTCATTCTTAAACTACTGAATGTTATAGTGACATTTACAAAATTCTCAGCAGATGTTCTTCGTTGGAAGTCCTAGAGAAATGAGTTTGATTGCTTAGGATTAAGTGACAGTAGACTATATAGAATATAAAAATTTGGAAAAAAAACTAGAAGGGAAAGTGGATGATGACAAGCTGTCTCTAAAATCATGTGATAGGTTCATATTAGTTTAGTAAATGTTAAGAATTTTGTGTTTCAGCTAATTGATTCAAAAGAACTTTGAAGTAGTCTAGTGAAATTAAACACAGAAGTCTTATTTTTGTATACCACAAAACTAGTACTATAATAGTGAAATTAGATGTCAGTATGTCACTGGGGATGGTCCATGGAGGTCTAAGAGAAGGGTACTTAGAACAGTTGGGTCCTGGCAAATGCTATAGAAAAGAATTTCTAGATGTGTTAAATACTTAGGCACAGGGATTTGTTTAGGACAATAAGGGAGAATGTGAACCATCTTAAGAGTGAAAGATGCTTTTAGGATTCTCAGGTTCTTCTTTGAAAGAAAACTTGGTGAGGGGTGAGCATGGGAAGTATGTGGGGATATCAGCCTGCTGATCAGAAGACAGTTTATGTTGGTCTGGCAGTTCACAGCTGTGGTCTTCTGACCTGAGCATGGAAGTGGAAATCATCAGGCAAAACAAAAGTAAGGTTCCCAGATCAACTTTTATTCTTCTCTAGCATTTTCCATTGTTAAAACCCTGATGTGTTTTGTGTCCTGATTCAGATTTTGAGAAAGTGTAGAGAATTTTAATCTATTTAATTCTTGATGGCTTGTCGCACATTTGATGAGAGTTGGTTCATGAGATATGTTGGTGTTTCCTCCATTACCTGAATAGATTACCTTGGGAAAGTACCCTATATTGTGGATTTCTGGGGAAGTATCCTATATTCTAGGTTTCACATTTCCCTTTGCTCAAGTTCTTCTAAAAATACATGTGTTTGTGGGCTAGTTAACAGTGCATAGGACAGTTTTCATAAGTGTGAATTTCCAGTAGCTTTAAGATTGTGAGTAAAGATTTGTAGATTTCCCTGAAATCTGGGAGTGACAGGACTTGGAAAGAGAACTGGCTCAGGGAGTAAAGGTATGAGGAACTTTAGTACAAGACTTTCACATTAGGTTCTATTTTTCTTGTCTTTTGTCTCTTTTTTACCTTTTATTTCTTCTGTCTTACTCAAGTAGACATGTGAGATGTTTGTTTCTACTAGCAAAATAAAGATAACAGCAAGGTCTCTAGAACATGAGGCAAGAAGGGAGAAACCTGTTAAATCATCTTTGACAAAAAGTAAATACACAAACTAGATGAATCACTGTCCTGTTTTTCATTCAAGGAGAAAATACTTTGTGAATTCTTGAGTAAGGAACCTTTTGGGAAAACGTATTTCTTAACAGATTGCTAAAAAGACCGTGTCCTAGGGGAAATTTCTGTCAGCCTTCTTTAAAAGTTGAGGGCTTAATATTGAATTTCCGTAAAGGTGATTGGTGAAGAAGTAGATGAAATGATCTGTCAGTTTTCTGATGAGCAGATTTAATAAATGGAAGTTTTAGAGAACCTAGAAAAATGGTTACTTGAAAGTATATGTATTGAGTCTTTGAAATGTATTACTCAATGTTTTTCTGAGTAATACCTTAAATGTTTGCAGTGTGGATTTTTAAAAGGAGGATCTTGGATGAAAGCTCTCTCTTCAGATTGTTGAATGTCTGTACCCCTGCAGTCTCCTGTGTTGGGGACTAAATCTGGGGCTTCAAGTATGCTAGGCAAGTAAGTGCTCTACCGCTACTGAATGATAAATATTTCCAGTCCTGAAAATGTTTTTGAAATCTAAAAATATTTCACCATCCCATCCCTCAAAAAGCAAGCAAAGTCTTGGTCTACTAGAATACAGACTAGTGCTTGATTGAGATTCAGAGCCTTTGTTACACAAAATGAGAGAAATAATGTGTTGTCAACTATAAAACAACCTGATGCCTCTTCCTTACCTAGTGATAGAAATAACTATAGAATGTGCCTCCAAATGGCCGAGTGAATGTTTAATGGATTCTTGACTATGACTCATTTAAATGAAGAATGCCTACCAAAGAAAAGTATTTTAATAATGATTAACCCTTGTTGAGCAAATTCAGTGTGCTTCAGAAGCTTCATATGCTGTTTCTATGAATCAGATATTTCTTTTTTTTGTTCAGAGGGTTATCAACTTTTCATAAGGTAACATAGTTGGAATCTAAATATAGGTTTTTCTTTTTAAAATTTTCTTTAGTTGTATATGGACTTAGTGCCTTTGTTTGTTTGTTTTTTTAATGTGGTACTAGGATCCAACCCAGTGCCTCACCCATGCTAGGCAAGTGCTTTACCACTGAGCTACAACTCCAGCCCCATAAATACAGGTTTTTCTGTTCAAAGCTTTTGCATTACTGTTTTATATTTATTTGTCTGTTTTAATTAATTCCTAACAAATAACTCGTCTTCACTAGATGTTGGATATTTAAAAAAATAGAATCTCAATAAAAAAGACCAAGTTTCTGTTCTAACATCTTATTCTCCGGAGAGAGGGCAGGAGTGGATCTCAGATGGGTCCTCTGAGAAATTCTGGAAAATTGACCTGACTTTACCTGGCTTGTGGTGAAGCCATAGGATATTTTGTTATTTCACACCCAGTGAATATACTAGCATACAGGTACATTTTCTAAAATAGGTAAGAATAGAGTATATTTTAAAGTACAGAAGAGTATATACAGTTATATTAAAATTTCCTGTTTGACACAGGTATTTGGTTTAATGGTTAGTGTAAGATCTTAAGGATCTTAGCTTAAAAGTTCTTAGGAAGTATCTGATAGAATCTAATCTTAGGCAATATCATTAGCAGGTGGGTCCCTTTTTAGGAAATTAAAGGGTGAAAGATGTTTGTGCTTGTACTAGAATTGATTCCAGTTTGCACAGCAAGTGATAAATATTTTCCCCTTGGTAAACTTAAATTGCTTTTAAGAAACTTAACATCCTTTGTTGATTGGTATCAGTTACCATCACCCTTGTGGTAGTTCTTTTTTTTTTTAAATGAAGTATTAAATAATCATACAAGTAAATGTTAGATTACTGCAGTGAATGCTTCAAGAGTAAGTGGTAGGGCAATGAACCCATAAAGAGGGGAATCTTGATCTTGTTGGGGAAGTAGGGAGCCCTTTCCTCATTAGCTGATACTTTAATTAAGAAGTGTTTCAGTGCAAGGCCATCAGCAGAGCCAGAGTGACCACAGAAATGGTTGGTTGTTGAGGAATGTAGCATATCCTGTTGACTTAAGCTAGGCAGGGCCAGAGTGGTCTCAAGTAAATTGTAAAAGAAAGCTTGTGGGGGCCAGTACATAGGCCCATTCTAAAGAATTTCCCCCTTAACCTTATGTTCCCATCACTCTTGTCTATTTGCTACCTGTCTGAAAGACAAATAAACATTAACTAATGGAGAAGCCATGGTGAAGAGTACCTATATAGAGGGAACAAGCCTCATTAATTTGGGGCTCAGGGAACTCAGGGTTGAGGGGGCCGAGGAGATCATTTGTGCCAGGAGCAGGGAAGGGCCTATGAGCATGTCATAAACTGCGGCTGGAAACAGACACAGGAGTTGGACCAGGCAGGGCCTTATATATGCCGACTTTTTTTCTTTTTATCTGAAGAGAAGTCACTGACCATATTAAGGGGTGATGGGAGTAGTTTTGAGTGTCAGTCATCTGGTCGAGATAGTTTTTAAGAGTTGTAAATATAGTGAGGAAAACATTCCACATCCATTTAGGTGTTGTCCAGGTGGATGATGAAGGTAATTTGGATTGTTGTCATGGAGATAGTGACGAGGGGAGGAAGAGGAGACAAATATGGGGAAAACATATTCCAGAGATAAGAGGGGTGAAAGTGAATAGAATTTTAAGTTTGTTCAGGTGGGTTTTATAGTGTTTTAATGGCAAAGCCTAGTTGCCAGACTTTTAAATTATTATGCCAATTATAGCATCACTGAGTACAATGAAAAAAAATTTTTTTGATGGGGATTAAACTCAGGGATGCTTTACCAGTGAGCTACATTCCAGTCCTTTTTAAAATTTTGAGACAGGGTCTCACTTGCCTCAGCATCCAGGGGTGTTGGGGCATGCTCTGCTGTACCAGATTAAAAGTTTTAATCAGTATTCATTTATTCATAGTCATTTGTTGCCCTGTTTCTTTGGGCATGTCTTTAACTGCTTTCTTTCTAAGCAGTCTTATTATCCTTTGCTGATGTAAGAAATTTCAAAAATAAAGATTTTTTGGGGGGGAAGATTCTTGTTAAGCTTTAGATCCCTTGATTTAAAAAAAATATATACCATAAAAATCAACCAATTTAAAGTGTATATTTCAGTGGCTTTGGTATAGTCACCAAGTTGTGAAACTATTACAATTAACTTCAAAATATTTTCTTCACTTTCAAAAGAAACACTCATTATTAATAATCATTTATCGTTTTTCTTGTTTAACTTAGCAAAATATTTCCAAGCTTCATACATTTGTAGCATTTATCAGTATTCGTTTTATTTTGATTTTTTTTTAGTTGTCAGTGGACTTTTATTTATTTATATGTGGTACTGAGAATTGAACCCAGTGCCTCACACATGATAAGCAAGTGCTCTTACACTGAGCTACAACTCCATCCCTCGATATTCCTTTTTATAGCTAAAATTTCATTGAACAGATAAAACAATTTGTTCATTAGATGATGAACATTTGGGCTCTTTTCTGCTTTTTAAATGGAATTTTAATGAATTTTGTATATATGACCATCCATGTATACATTTCTATGTGAAATTTATTTTTAGCTCTTTTGGGTATATACCTTGGACTGAAATTGGATCATTTGATAGTTTTATTTTTGTCAAGACACTGCTTAACTGTTTTATAAAACTACTGCAGAATTTTACATTCCCACCAGCAATGTATAATCTCTCTACATCCCAGCTGACACTTGTTAACTGTCTTTCTTATAAGCAACTAAGTAAGAAGTGATAGCTTATTGTGATTTTGATGTTTCCCTGCTGACTAAAGATGTTGAGCTTGATTTATAAAAGAAAAGCAGCACTTTGATTTCATTGAGAATATAAAAATGGGATCATCAGTAATTTCATGTCATTGCTTGGAGACAATTAATTTTGCTATATTTAAAATTTGTTCTTTTTTTTTTTTATCAGTTGTATTCCTTGAATGACTACAAACCACCCATTTCTAAAGCAAAAATGACCCAGATTACAAAGGCAGCCATCAAAGCTATTAAGGTGAGTAATAAATTTTACTCTTATGTTTTCAAAAGAAAATACCACCCTAATATTTTGAAGGAGAAATAATTTTTATAGATTTTATATATTTCCTCCTGGAATTATCAGTGTGTGTTCAATGTACAAAAGAAAAAAAAGTGTATTACTTGCAAACCCTCACAGATAAACACTTAACATTTTGACATTTATCCTTCCATAAACTTTGAAGCAAATATTTTTCCTTTTCTTAGGCAGGTGATATTTTGGACATCAGCCACATCATGGAGATTTTAAACTGTCATTTGTTACACTGACATTGCAGAATCTTAAATACTAATTAGTAAAAGACTTCTAATTGAAAATTAATGTATTTTTTTTAAACTTCATTTTCTTTTTTATTTTAAATGATGTGCTACTATTTTTTATATCTTTATTTATTTTATGTGGTGCTGAGGATCGAACCCAGTGCCTCATGTATGTGAGGCAAGCGCTCAACCGCTGAGCCATAACCCCAGCCCCTAATGTATTTTTTTTCTTACGAATTCTGTATAGATTTGAAAATGCACCACTATGGAAAATAATTGGACTTCGTTGTACGTAAGGTGCTGGAACCATTGAAAGAGACCACAGAGATAGGTTTTGAACCTGAGTTCAGGAAGAACATATATATTTCATTGTGTTCTAGAGAAATATACATAAAATTTCTTGGCTAAAGGACCTTTTGAAGCTCAACCACAGACACAAGTTCTTGTCCACAGAGCTAAGATTTAGGAGGGCTCTTAAAACTGAGAACGAATGCTTATTTTTAATTAAGTAGGTATTAACCTGTGAATATTTAGTGAATGTTTTCCTAGTATGAATTAAAATTTCATCCATAACTGGAAGTAACAACTATATAAATGATCTTCTGAATAACAATATACAACATTTAATAATTTTCTATTTAGTAGTAATTGCTACTGGGATAAACTCAGATAATTGGTTGATTTTACTGTTTTCTTATAGCTAAAACTTAGTTTTCAGATTTGTAGTTAGTATCTTAAACATCATCATTATAGTTAAAATCTGTATACTTAGATATAGAAAATCAAAATGGGATAAAGACAGTTATTACCTTTAAACCAGAGGATTTTTCAAGGAGGCCGTCCTCCCTCCCCCTACCATCTGATAGGCTTAGTATGTAGAACAAATTGAGTCTCTTTTGCTTTATCTATACTATTCTCCATTATGATACAATTTTTATGATCATGATCCCGTGAATGTGTAAACATGTGGCTTGCCATTTTTATTCTGTAAAAATTAGAAGTTGGTGTATTTATTTAACTTTCCTGAGCAGAATACTGTTTTAATTAAAAGATTTAGTTAAGTATAGGCACTAACCTTATTTTTTTTTTTTAATATTTTTTTAGTTGTAGATGAACACAATACCTTTATTTATTTATTTTATATGGTGCTGAGGATCGAACCCAGTGCCTCACACATGCAAAGCAGGCGCTCTACCACTGAGCCACAACCCCAGCCCTTATTTTCTATTTTCTGAGGTCAAAAAGCCATAAGAAACTAAGTAATTTACTGGAATTTGAATGTAGGTTTCTATCAATCAAGAGTCTCTTTGTTTTTAATGATAACACTGTACTAACTCATGCCAGTGATTTTAATTTTGGAAAATTCTAATAGAAATGGCAAAATATTTCAATGAGCACCAAATATGCTTCCCTTAAATTCACAATTATTAACATTTGCCACATTTGCTTTATTTCTACACACATGCATGCACATGTACACTTTTTGTTTATTTGTTTTTCTGGTGGATTCATTTGATAGTTTCAAACTGCATTCATAGTAGTGCTTAATCTTTATATACTTGAATTTACATCTCCTAAGAATAAAGATATTCTCCTAAGCAACCATAGTATAAGGATCACATGTAAGAAAATACTTGATAAAATACTGTTGTTACCTAATCTACTACATGGTCCATATATACATCATCACAGCATTGACTTTAGTTTTCATGTCTTTTTAGTCTAAGGAGGTATACCTTATAAAACATAATTCATTATGCAGGTTAATTTTTCAAACAGAATTATGCTAACCATGGCATTACCATTGGGGTATTAAAATTTATTAAACGTAAATTCTTGATTCTTTTTTGTTAGTTATAATTTTCATTCTATTTATTTTCAGGTGAATGCTTAGTGTTGTGTTTCATAAAAATTACATTTTCTCATAATTGGTAGTAGGCTATTATTAATTTTTAATCCATGTGTTCACTTCCCTTCTAATTTCATATGATCTATTAGAACATTATACATTTCTCCATCTTAAATGTCCCTGTAGTTCATTTTCTAGAAGCGGGAGATAATAAAGTTGAAAACAGCTGTCTTACATATATTTGTTAGTGCTTGATTTGATTTTTCTAGTACTAATCTTGCTTTAGCTGATAACTATAGGACACCTGTTGTTTTTCCCTGCTTATAAATAAGAAAATACATCTGCCATTTATATATATTACACATATTTTGCTGTCAACACAAGTTTGTCAAAGTATGCTTTCATAAAGACTTTAATAGTATTCTTTTATATGTGCATTAAATAACACATTTTAGACATACTGAACACATATCTACTTTAAGAATTGCTTAAGAAATTATATATCACAGCTAGTTGGTTGTAAAAGTTGAGTGATCTGAATATTTATCTTGAAGTTTTGATTAAAATCAATTGTTTTGATGGGCCTTTTCAGCTATGTTAAAGCCTGTGGTTGGCAGGAAATTCTTCTACTAAAAGTGATTTTAAAACCATACTTTTTTCCCTCCTCTTTCAGTTCTATAAACATGTGGTACAGAGTGTTGAGAAATTCATTCAGAAAGTAAGTATATGCTTTTAATACATAGACTAAATGTACTGTAATTGTATATTAGTGCCTGTGCTTTTCTCCTTTAAATGAAATACCTGAGGTTGTTTTGATAGACTGTTAAAAAGTGATTCCAGTTGTTTTATTTTCTAATTAAGAGAGAAATGAAGGTGTCTTTTGGGTAATTCTAAAATGATAGCTTTCAGGGAGATTATTTTTGCTATAATTACATTGCCATAGTGAGCAGGTATTTTTTGAAATAATTATGTCAATATGATTGTGTTTTTTTTTTTTTTTGTAATTGAACTCAGGAGTACTCGACCACTGAGCCACATCCCCAGCCCTATTTTGTGTTTTATTATTTAGAGACAAGGTCTCACTGAGTTGCTTAGCACCTTGCCATTGCTGAGGCTGGCTTTGAACTCACCATTCTCCTGTCTCAGCCTCCCAAAGTGCTGGAATTACAGGCATGTACCACTGCACCTGGCTATGATTGATTTTTAATGGAGTATAAATCTGTTGTTTTATGTAGTCTTTAAAGAAGTTCTCAGTTGTCATTTCAGGCTGTATGCTTAGAAAGTAGCTCTCTGTTTATACAAGATATGGATAAAATACTGTCTTCGGCGTTTTTCTTCTGCTGATCATTTTATTTGATCCATTAGGATGTTAAAATTTGCTACATCTTATATACACCTGCAGTTCCATTTTCCAGGAGAAGCAGAAGAGATAAAGTTGAAAACAGCTGTCTTGCATATATTTAGTAATGTTTTTGTAACCAGAGACTGAACAATTGTAGTTCTGAGTATGCTTGTTTGTGATCATTACTCTGTTGATGCCACAGTTTCTGGCAAGAGTACTTAAGACTTAATTCCTTATAAGATGATACTGCAGGAAATTAATACTTTCTTGATTTGTGTTCAGGTTTACCTTCTGTCTATATTCATGTGTCCGGGTATAAGCAGAGGCAGTTTGAGAATCAGTAGTGTATGGCATTAAGGATTTAGCAAGGTGGCAGTGTCACAAAAATAGTTGACTGAGAAGAGTGAAGGTATCAAGGTGAGATTTATGTCATTCAGATAGGTAGCCTCAACCTGTATTTGATTTATGCCTTTTCTCGTATTTTCTCATTACTTAAGGTATTGGTTAAATATATTTGGGGATTAATTAATTTAGATAATTTGAAGATAAGACATGAGTAAAATAACATGTACTGTTTTAGGTAAATTAAACTATAAAACAGGTGATAGTGATTGAAAGATTTCTTCAGTACAAAGCAAGTCCTTTAAGTCTTTTATCTAAAGCGGTGCCTCTTAATCTTTACTGTGTGTAGGATTTAGTAGGGATCTTGTTACAGTGGAGGTGCTGTTTCCCTGAGTGTATGGAGCAACCTAAGTGTCTGTATTTCTAACAGTTATATATAATATAATGTCTTTGCTGTTTGTATAGAAGTCAGAATTTGAGTAATAGGGTTTAAAGATAAACGTGGATTTGTGGAAAATTGCTGACTGGTTTAATTTGGAGTAGAGGTAGTTCTAATAAGACATTTCAGAATCTTAGGAAGACTTGTAGTGATCAAAGTTTTTCCATTGTTAGGTAATCATATTATCAATCTGAAGAAGCAAGTCAGTATTTGTAGGTAAAATGCAATGGCTTTGCACCTACCCCTGTTTAAATCAGAGATTTAGCAATGGGTCATTATAAGGGTTAACTTAAATTGTAGTTGTGTGTGCGGGCACGGGGGGTTTCCCCTGAGAACAACTCCCTAGTTGTGTTGCCAATACTGTCCTCTTACCTTAGTCTCCTGAGTAGTTGGGATTACAGAGGCACATCATCATCCCTGGTTAGAATCCCTACCTGCTCCTTTTTGTGAGATTAAACTCGTGGCTTCACACTGAGCTCCACCTCTAGCTGTACTTTTAATTGAACTTTTTAATTTTAAAGTATAGATTCACTTGTGATTAAATCAATTAAGAATAGATCAAATAACAGAAATTCCCTAAACCTTCACTTCATTTTCTTTGGTGATAACCTCTTATATAGATCAACCATAACTAATCTGAAAATCCTACATCTGAAATACTCCAAATCCCAAATTTGATGAAGCAACAAGTAGAAAATTTCACATCTGACCTCATGTGATGGGTTGTAGTCAAAATGCAGGCACACTACAAGTATTATATAAAAGTCTTTTAGGTTATTTATTTAAAATGTATGTAAAACATAAATGTGTGTCCTGTTTAGACTTGGGCTCCATCTTTATCTTAATGAGGTGTATGCGTATATTCCAAAATCTGAAAACTTCAAAATCTAAAAAAGTTAATATCCAAAACACTTCTAGTCCCAAAACATTTTGTATGAGGGATACTCACCTGGTATACATGCAATATAGTATTATTGTCAGCACATAATTGACACACCAACCTTATTCAGATATTGCTAGTTTTACATGACTTATTTCTGTGTGTACATTTAGTTCCATGCAATTTAATAACATCTGTGGATGCATGTAACCATTACCATAGTCAAGATACAGAACAATTCCTTCATCACAAAGATTTTTTGTGTTTCCCTTTTATTTATAGGTGTAATCAACTCTTCTCCTCATCCCTAATTCCTAGCATTCACTAATCTCATCTCCTTCTCTGTGATTTTGCATTTCAAGAATATTTTAAGTGGAATCTTGATGTAGCCTTTTGAGATAGGTGTGTTGTATTCAGTGTAATTCCCTTGAGGTCTAGCAAAGTAATTTCATGTATGAAATAGTTCTTACCTTTTTATTTCTGGATGGTGTTCCATTGTATGGATTTACCACAGTTTTAACCATTCACTTATTGAAGATCAGCTGGGTTGTTTCCAGCTTTTGACTATTACATATAAAACTGCTAGGAACATTCATATATAATTTTTTGGTGAATATAAGTTTTCATTTCTCTGGCATAGGAAGTCATGTTTTCATTTTGTAAGGAACTTTCACACTGTCTTGGCAATATCATTTTATATTCCCATCTGTCATTAAAAAAATAGTGCAGTTAAGGGAGAGGCATGCTTGCAGCTTTATATTGTGTTAACTATCATTCCATGTTTTGGTCATGAAAAGATTTATAGGTGGAGTAATGAATGATGGTGATAAATGAAAAATTAACAATAAAGATGACTTCTGTAAGCAAGGAAAAACTGAAAATATTCTCTCCTCTGGCCTTTGTCTTAATGAATTTTGCCAAAAATCATCCTTTGTTCTGATTTTGTCTAACCTTCATGAAAGAGAAGGAAAGACCAAAAATACAAAATTCAGACAAATTTTAGAACTATTATTTGCATTATAAATGAGTTATCCTGAGTGATAAAGAAAATACATTTTAGCCAGGTGCAGTGGCACAAGCCTGTAATCCCAGCACTTAGGGAGTCTGAGACAGGAGAATCGCGAGTTCAAAGCTAGCCTCTGCAACGGTGAGGCGCTAAGCAACTCAGTGAGACTCTCTCTCTACATAAAACACTAAATAGGGCTGGAGATGTGGCTCAGTGGTTGAGTGCCAAAAGAAGAAAATACATTTTACTTGAATTCAGAGACCTTATGATTTACTGATTTTTCTACCATGTATGGTTAACCCTTCTATTTGCTTACTTGAGATGTACAAACTATATGTTCAGCTACATTCCTAAAATATGTAGACTTTAGCCAACTCTTTTAAAATCATCTTCTTTGTACATGAGTACTACAAATCAATTTGTCCACTAAATTCAGAATGAGATTGAATGTTATCACTCAGAATTTTCTTTTGATACAATCTAGATACTGTTTCAGTCATATACATTTGATGGCATGTGGCTTCTCCTAGATACCATAAGATCAGCAAAATATTTTATCTTTCTAGGCTCTAATAATAGTCTGTAGATGAACCACCATTACCTTTATAAGTTTTTTTAAAATATTTTTTTTAGATGTTGATGGACATTTATTTTTTATTCGTTTATTTATATGCAGTGCTGAGAATCGAACCCAGTGCCTCACACATGCTAGGCAAGCACTCTACCACTGAGCCACAGCTCCAGCCCCACCTTTATAAGTTTTTGACTATATTAACCTTTAGATTTCTTATTGCATTGTTAGATCGGTGAGAGGGAATGTGGCTTGATCACGTTTACTTAGTGAATAATATATGAAAATATTGTGTTGAACACTTTAGGCATTACCATAATGAAGGATTTTGATTTAGTAGGATTTTAACTGAACTATTTTGATTTAGTAGTTTTATGTACATTATTTGATACTTTGTAGTGGATATAAATTTTTTAGATGAAGCCAAAACAGTTTGTTATGTTTTGGTATATTTATTTTTCTGCCCACTGATATTTCCCCATAAGAAGAGTAGAGTCTATGTTGAAAGATGGTTATATTTATTTAATGTTCGTTGTTTTGTTTCATGTAGGGTGAAGTATTCTGTAATGATGGACTTTTATCATGGGTACTGTCTTGCTCTTGGGATAATGTACATAAGGATTTGGGCTTTGGGGCACAAATAATTTGAAAGGAGCAAATGTCCAGATTCTTTCTTTGCGTGTGCTTTTTAAAAATTTTCTTCGCCCTGGGTTATTTTAGATCAGTTCTCTAAGTTTCTCTTTTTTTAAAAATTTTTTATTTTATTTTTGTTTAGTTGTAGGTGGACACAATATCTTTATTTTATTTTTATATTGTGCTGAGGATCAAACCCAGTGCCTCCCGCGTGCCAGGCGACCACGCTACCACTGCGCCATAACCCCAGCCCATTCTCTAAGTCTCTTAATCTGTCAGTTGGATTTCAAATATATCTTGGCCTTATCTGTCATCCTGGATCATTACAATATGAGAAACCTGTGCCTGTTGAGTTTTTTTAAAGAAACCATGGATGTTTACATAATTATTTCTTTGTATTGTGACACACACACACGCACACACACAGTCCAGAAAACACATATATAGATTCTTAAAAAGGATTTTAAGGAACAAACGAAATGCCACCTAGCCTTTGTGTGTGTGTGTGTGCGTGTG
>PVHX01013557.1:20221-54131 GCA_004024805.1 Geosciurus inauris | reverse complement strand
AAAAAAAAAACATAACATGAAGCGGGTTTGGCACTATCTTCAGTTTCAGGCATCTACAGGGGTCTTGTATTGCTTTAAGGTCGCACTGTGTGGGTCTGCTCCACGAGTTGGGGTCCTGAGAGACGAAAAAAGAGGGGGTCAGCCGGGCGGGGTGGCACACGCCTGTAATCCCAGCACTTAGGGAGGCTGAGACAGGAGAATCACGAGTTCAAAGCCAGCCTCAGCAACGGTGAGGCACTAAGCAACTCAGTGAGACCCTGTCTCTACATAAAACACAAAATAGGGCTGGAGATGTGGCTCAGTGGTCGAGTGCCCCTGAGTTCAATCCCCAGTACCAAAAAAGAAAAAAAAAAAGAAAGAGGGGTTCTTTGGGGAAGATGAAATGGGGTCTCCCAGGATGGGGGTGACGGCCCGCGGAGGTGTAGGTAAAAAACTGCTCTGCCAGAGGGAGATGCAGAAACACCATTTATTCCAGAAAATACAGAAGCTTATATACACTCCTGGGCCAATCAGGCCCAAAGTTACAAACAAAGGGGTGCTCTCTGTCAAGCGCACAGTCCATTAGTCCCATAGAATGGGGAAAGATGGAAGGGAGGGGTTGAAGGTATGGAGCGTGCTCCTACAGTCTTGGAACATATTCTACTCAGATAAAGGGGATCTATAGTCCTGAACAGATCCCCCATCCTCTTCTGAAGGTAGTGGATTAGTTTTGATTTTGTTTCTGTTTTTCAGAACTGAGATGGACCTTGGGGGCATTCACTCACTAAGATATACCTTCAGCCCATTTTTAATTTTTATTTTTATTTATTTTTTGGGGGGAAGTACCAGGGATTGAACTCAGGGGCACTTGATCACTGAGCCACATCCCCAGCCCTATTTTGTGTTTTATTTAGAGACAGGGTCTCACTGAGTTGCTTAGCACCTTGCTGTTGCTGAGGCTGGCTTTGAACTCGCGATTCTCCTGTCTCAGCCTCCCTAAGTGTTGAGATTACAGATGTGTGCCACCGTGCCCAGCTCCATTTTTTTTTTTTTTTGAGACAGGGTTCACTAAATTGCCCAGGCTGCCCTTAATCTTGTCATCCTCTGCCTCAACCTCCCAAGTCACTGGGATTATAGGCCTGCATCAACTTGCCTGGTTGAATTAGACTTATTTTAATTTTTTTGTAACCAGGGATTGAACCCAGGGGCACTTAACCACTGGGGCACATTTTCTGTATTTTTTAAAAATATTGTTTTAGTTGCCAATGGATCTTTATTTTATTTATTTATATGTGGTGCTGAGAATTGAACCCAGTGCCTCACACATGCAAGGCAAGTGCTCTACCACTGAGCCACAACCTCAGCCCACATTTTCTATATTTTATTTAGAGACAGGGTCTCACTGAGTTGCTTAGCACCTCACTTTTGCCGAGGCTGGCTTTGAACTCACAATCCTCCTGCCTCAGCCTCCCAAGCTGCTGGGATTACAGTCAAGTGCCACCACACCTGGCTGTTTTTTATTTTTTATTTTTCTGGGAGTACCGGAGATTGAACTCAGGGGCACTCAACCACTGAGCCATATCCTCAGCCCTATTTTGTGTTTTATGTAGAGACAGGGTCTCACTGAATTGCTTAGTGCCTTGTTTTTGCTAAGGCTGGCTTTAAACTTGCGATCCTTCTGTCTCAGCCTCCTGAGCTGCTGGGATTTCAGGCATGCGCCACCGTGCCCAGCTCAGACCAGGGATTTCTAATGGGCCCTGTGAGACTATGCCAACCTGTGTTTAGAGAGGTGACAGGGAGAAGGAACTTTACCTGGGTGAGAAGAGGTGTACTGATCTTAGGCCTCTTTAATTATGTCCTTTTCCCCTACTGGATTCCTAACACCCTTCATGTTCATGGTAGAAAATGAGACCCTTCCCTGTCCCACAATGTCCCAGGCTGAGTGTTGAGTCAGAAGAGAAAAGGAGAGAGGAGAAGGCCTGTGAAGCCCTTGGAAGCCACTTTCAGCCCTTTCACCATTTCAAGGACCTCCTGGAAACTCCAGAGCACCTCCTCACACCCACATCTGGAATGCCCAGCCGCCCCAGAGAGGCCATACCTGCCTTTCCACGTGCACGCCCCAGGGTGAGGACTGATGGTCCGGGTTGGTGCTTCAGAGGGCATCTCTATCCATTGGCCACAGCCTGGCTCCACCCCTCTCCCCAGGCTCCAAATCCAGCTGGTCCATATTCTGTTATTCATCTGGAATTCACCTGCGGATCTGGAATTCATCCCTGCCTCCCACCCCTAGAGATGAAGACTTTATCATCCCAGCAGCATCCAGGCTGCTCTCCTGTGCCACGTCCCCAGCTTTCAATAATTGATCTCTTTGCCCACAAAGAAAACTGCTGGGGTTTCCCATGCCCTAAAGCATTGGAAAACATCACTTAATACCATGGAGGCACACCAATCCTGACCCTCCCTCTGCCTTTCTCTGTTAATAGCAACTCTGTCCTTCCAGATGTCCAGGCCAGCAGCACCAGGATCACTCCGAGCCCTCTCTCTTTCCCTATGTTCAAATACACCAGCAAATCTCATGGGCTTCATCTTCAAAATCTAGTGAGCCATTTCTTACCACCTCTGTGGCTCCCACCCTGGTCCAGCCCCCATCATTGCCTGTCTGGACCAGTGAAGTCACCTCCTCCCTCATCACCTAGATCCCATGTTTCAACCCACATGTCAGCCAGAGGGAGTCTCTTATCATCTAAGCCTTATCATGTTTTCTATGGCTCCCAGCATTAGTAAAAGCCTAAGTCCCTCCAGTGGCCTGTAAGGATCTGCCCCTATCACCTCCCTGCCTCCTCTCTTCCATCTCTGCTCCTTACTTTCTGCCCCAGTTACTCACACAAGTATCTGCTCAGGATCTTTGCACTGGCAAGTTCCTTTCCCGGGAATGTTCTTGAACTTTCACACTTTCACCTTCCTGGTCAAATGCCCTTTTCTCAGTGAGATCTGGTCATGCTATTTAAAATTGCATGCATCCCTTCTCCCATCCATATCTCCCTCCTTGGATGAATTTTTTCTCCTTAGTGTTTTTTTTTTTTTAATTTTTTTTTAAATATTTATTTTTTTTAGTTGTAGGTGGACACAATATCTTTATTTTATTTTTATGTGGTGCTGAGGATCGAACCCAGTGCCTCCCGCGTGCTAGGCGAGCACGCTACCGCTGCGCCATAATCCCAGCCCCTCTCCTTAGTGTTTATCACCATGGAACATGCTGTATATTTCCCTAACTTATCTTGTTTATTGTTTTTTTCTACACAGTAACTGTGTAAGCTCCATTAGGGTAAAAAATCTTTTGTCTCCTGGTGCTTGGAACAGGGCCTGGTGGCACAGGGAAGGTGCTTCATTGCTGTTAGATGAATGAATGAATGAATGAATGAATGAATGAATGAATGAATGAATGCATTGCTGCTAACAATGAAATGGCTTGAAAGGAGGAGGAAATAGGGGTTTGAAGAAAGAACTTGCCAGTCATTGTTTCCATTCTCTTCTTTTGCTCTGCCTCAGAATCTCTGGACTCACAGATTCATCTTCCTCAAGGTTGTGTCTGGTACACCTGCCGCCTTCAGGAGCCGCAGGTCCCGCAGCTCCTTCCTGTAGCCTGGGAACTACCCGAAAGCGCGCATGGGCGACTTCCACAGCTGTCGTCGGATTTGCCACCAGGGGGCGCCGCTGTCCCTGCTATATCCCGGGTACCAAAGGACCGTGTGAAAGAATGTGGGAAGGATTTTTCCCTCACGGGAGAAAACAGCAAAAAGTCATATCTTGCTTTTTCTTATTGTCATAAAAATAACTTTAAATTTATAAAAAGAACTGCATTCATTATATAAAATTAGGAAATTCTGAAGAAATTAAAAATCCCTGCACTAAGAACCTAATCACTCCTAGGAACTCAATACTACCTCTACTAAGATTTTACTGTGCTCCTTCCCATTTGCAGAACCAAAATTTTTATTTTGGAAAATTTTTATTTTGGAAAATTTTTAAGAACAAAAAATAGAGAAATGTACTTAACTGCTACTAAGCAGTACACTTAAGAATGCTTAAATGCTCAATTTTATATTATGTGTATTTTGCCACAATGAAAAACAACAGTAAAAGCCGGGCGCGGTGGCTCAAGCCTGTAATCCCAGCACTTAGGGAGGCTGAGACAGGAGAATCGCGAGTTCAAAGCCAACCTCAGCAATGGCGAGGCGCTAAGCAACTCAGTGAGACCCTGTCTCTACATAAAACACAAAATAGGGCTGGGGATGTGGCTCAGTGGTCGAGTGCCCCTGAGTTCAATCCCCAGTACCAAAAAGAAAAAGAAAAGAGGGGCTGGGATTGCGGCCCAGTGGTAGCGTGCTCGCCTAGCATGCGTGAGGCACTGGGTTCAATCCTCAGCACCACATAAAAACAAAGATATTCTGTCCACCTAAAACTAATAAATAAATAAATATATATTTAAAAAAAAAAGGAAAAGAAAAGAAAAACAACAGTAAAGAGATTTTTAAAATGTGCCCATTTCTTTTTTTAAAATAGTTTTTTAGTTGTTGATGGATCTATATTTTATTTATTTATACGTGGTGCTGAGAATCGAACCCAGTTCCTCACGCATGCTAGGCAAGCGCTGTACCACTGAGCCACAGCCACAGCCCCATGTGCCCATTTCTTAGCTTCAACAATAACCAACTCAATTTTGTGCCAGGCACAATGGTGCACACCTGTCATCCCAGCAACTGGGGAGGCTGAGGCAGGAGGATGGCAAGTAGGAAGCCGGCCTGGCCAATTTAGTAAGACTGTCTCAAAATAAAACTAGGAAAGGGTTAGGGGTGTACCTCAATGGTAGAGCACCCCAGGGTTAAATTCTCAGTGCCACTTAAATAAAAAGGACTGGAGATGTAGCTTAGGAGTAGAGTACACCTGGAGTACTCTACTTAGTAGCTTAGGAGTAGAGTCCAGCCCCAGTACCATGCACAAAAAAAATACTCATAATAGCATAAATATATATATGTATTTTAAAACCTTTATTTTATTTATTTGCGTATTTTGTATGTAGTGCTGAGGATCGAAGCCAGTGCCTCACGCGTGCAAGGCAAGTGCTCTACCACTGAGCCACAACCCCAGCCCCACAAATATATTTTTAAACAATATTTTTTCAGTAAATGTTCACATTTTCAACTGTCTCATAAGTGTCTAATTAACCTTGTTATTGTGTTAGTCTGCTAAGGCTGCCATGATACACTGCCATGATAGATTGTGTGGCTTAGATAACAAATGAATTTGTTCATAGTTCTGGGAATTCTAAGAGCAACAGGGTTCCCTTCTGATGAGGGCTCTGTTCTCAGCATGCAGGCAGCCACGTCCTCACTGTGCTTTCACGTGGCTTTTCTGAGTGCTGCTCAGAGAAAGATCTTTGTTTTGTTTTGTTTTTGCTGGGGATCAAACCCAGGGCCTTATGCACACTAGGCAAAGGCTCTACCACTGAGCTACCTCCCCAGCCCTGGTGTCTCCTCCTCCTCCTCCTCCTCCTCTTCTTCTTCTTCTTCTTGTTCTTCTTCTTCTTCTTTTGGTACTGGAGATTGAACCCAGGGGCACTCGACCACTGAGCCACATCCCCAGCCCTGTTTTGGGTTTTATGTAGAGACAGGGTCTCACTGAGTTGCTTAGAGCCTTGCCAGTGCTGAGGCTGGCTTTGAACTCACAATTCTCCTGTCTCAGCTCCCAAAGTGCTGGGATGACAAGCGTGCACCACCGTCCCCAGCTGTGATCAATATTTTTAAGTTAGTCACATATTTTACTCTTTTTATTAAATAAATTTTCCTGAGCTAATAATAATGTGATATTTATTTTACATTTATAGCATATTGAAATTTGAACCAGCCACCTTTCAAGTGCTTGCACGACAGCCACATTTGACCCACAGCCACAGTTACAGACATATTTTGGACACTGAGGATTCTACATATTTTCTTCAGGTTCAGGTTTGTTTGTCAGCAACATAGCTTTATTACTAATGGTTTGTTTTAATTAAGAGTCATGTCATGCCTGGCTGCCTTTTTTTTTTTTTTTTTTATGTATCTTTGATAAATATCTTTCCCCTCCTTAAATGGAAATGTAATCATCACATATACTCGTTCAGTAATTTTATTTTATTTTATTTTGAAATGGAGGAGGGTCTTGCTTAGGTTGTTTAGCTGGCCTGGGCTCAAACCACCTTCCTTCCTCAGCCTCCTGAGTAGCTAGGACTCCAGGTGCGTCATTTCTTGTAACTTGGGATGTATCCAGGAAAACAGTACATGAGATTTTCACCCATTTGTGTCCCTCACCAGTCTCTTTTCTCATAAACATGCTTTAAAAAATTGGAATGTCACTGGATACCCAGTCTGGTTTCTGGAATTCTTGTTAAACACACCCGGTGTATTTTCCCAGGTCCAATTTCAAAGTACTTGCATCTCCTGGCTGTCTCCCATGGTGGGGCGTCTAGGTTGTTTTCAGAGTGTCATTAACACATCATTGGCTACAGAAGTAATGTAGCTGGTTCCTTAAGATGTTGTGATTTGCCAGATGTGATGGTGCATGCTTGTAATCCCAGCGACTCAAGAGGCTAGCCAGGAGGATCACAAGTTCAAGACCAGCTTCAGCAATGTAGTGAGGCCCTAAGCAATTTAGCAAGATCCTGTCTCTAAATAAAAAATAAAAATTATTAGGGATGTGGCTCAGGAGTTAAGTGCCCCTGGTTTAATCCCAGTACAAAAGAGAGAGAGAGAGAGAGAGAGAGAGGTGTTGTGATTCTGAGACAGGGGGATCTGTAGGTTCTTTGTCTCACAAATTTGAAGAAAGAGATCCATGGACACAAAGGGTGGGAACAAAGTAACAGGACTTATTAAAGGAATAGAAAGAAAGCAGAGCTCCTAGCCGGACACAGTGGCACATGCCTGTAATCTCAGCACTTAGGGAGGCTGAGACAGTAGAATTGCAAGTTCAAAACCAGGCTTAAAAACGGCGAGGCGCTAAGCAACTCAGTGAGACCCTGTCTCTACATAAAACACAAAATAGGGCTGGGGATGTGACTCAGTGGTCGAGTGCCCCTGAGTTCAATCCCCGGTACCAAAAAAAAAAAAAAAAAAAAAAAAAGCAGAGCTCCTGCAACAGGTAGGGTCCCAAGGAGGGGTGACTGTTGCCAAGGGGTTTATGTGATAAGGTTAGAGAGGAGTTGGGTGGCCTGGAAGGCCATTGGCTGAGACTTTAAGGAAATGGGTCTTTGAGTCTAGTCATACCAGGGCACCTGGGGTTGTTCATGTACCCCTGTCCAATCAGGATGTTGATCTCTTGACCCTTTACCTCAGCGACTATTCAGGGCTCTGATGAACACCTTCAGGCTCCAGTGGAGTCACTGGTTAAGAGATGTCTGCACCATTTGTAAACTCCTGGAGTGGGGAGGGCCCTTAACCCCGTCTGCCTAACATATCTCCTGCTGTCAGTTTGATTGGGCTGGGGTGAAGCTCAATAGTAGAGTCCTTGCCCAGCATGCCAAGGACTGTTACATCCCTGGAACCAAAAGAAAAGGGAAAAAATAAAAATAGAAAAACAAGAAAGGGCTGTGCACGATTCCAAGCCTGGAATCCCAGTGGCTCTGGAGGCTGAGATAGGAGGATTATAAATTCAAAGCCAGCCTCAACAACTTCGTGAGGCCTTAAGCAACTTTGCAAGACCTTGTCTCAAAATAAAAAAATAAAATAAAAAGGGCTGGAGATGTAGCTCAGCAGTTCAGCACCTCTGAGTTCAAATCCCAGTACCCTCCTCCACCAAAAAAAAAAAAAAAAAATTTGGTAAATTTACTTGCCAAAAGAAAAATCAAAGTCAGAAGACAAATGACAAACTGAAGGAGAAAAATGTTTGCAGTTTATATCACAAAGAGTTAAATCACAAAAGAAAGAAAAACAAAAAGAGTTAAATCACCTCATCAAGAGATTTTAGACATCAGTAAGGAAAAGAACATACCAGCGCAAGGGAAATGGGTCAGCTCAGGGTAGAGCACTCACCCGGCATGCAGGAGGCCCTGGGTCCCATCCTAGCACTGGGGAAAAAAAAATACAACCGATAAAAATCAGACAAAAGAAGTATTAATAGCCATTAAGCATTTGAAAAGGTAATCTTATACTTTGATGAAAATTAAAACTAGGTGAGATGTCATTTTCCACCTATCAGATTGGCAAGAATTCAAAAGTTTAAACAACAAAAAAGGAAATAATAATAAAAAAAAGAATCCAAAAGTTTAAGAAAACAATTTGTTGGCAACTGTGAGGGGAAATCAGCCAAGACTCACATTGCTGGTATGAAGGCCTGCTCCCATGGAGGGCAATTTGGTAACATTCACCCGATTTACAAATACTCGTTCTCTTTGACCTAGTGATTCCACTTTGAAGAACTTACTGTACAGGTATAATTGTACATGTGTAAAATAACAAGCTGCAAGATTATTCATAACTGCATGGTTTCTAGGAGGAAGAAATTAGGAACAAAGCAAGCAATCCTCAACAGAGACTAGGAAAATAAAGCATGGGACAAACATAAGATGAGTATTGACTGCCATCAAAAAACAAGGACACGGAGCTAGGTGGTGGAGTCCTTGTCTAGCCTGTGCAAGACACTGGGTTCAATCCCCAGCACTAGAAGGAAGGAAGGGAAGGAAGGGAAGGAAGGGAAGGAAGGGAAGGAAGGAAGGGAAGGAAGGGAAGGAAGGAAGGGAAGGAAGGAAGGAAAGAAGGAAGGAAGGGAAGGAAGGAAGGAAGGGAAGGAAGGAAGGAAGGGAAGGAAGGAAGGAAGGGAAGGAAGGAAGGAAGGAAGGAAGGAAGGAAGGAAGGAAGGAAGGAAGGAAGGAAGGAAGGAAACTAGGAAAAATAATAACCACCGAGGACACTGGTACAGACTTATTTGAAAAGAGCTTTGATGTTTATGTGACAGAAGATGAAAAACAGTGCTTTGGAACTGAGGTGTAGTTCAGTGGTAGAACATCTTGGGATCTTTGCCCAGGGCCCTGGGATCCACCCCTATAACCCCAATGCAAACAAACAATGAATACAATACCCTATAATCCATGTAAAATTGAGAGATATTGCTGATAATTCTCTAAATAAACTCAAGGTGGATAGGAAAGGAACTTTTTTTTTTTTTTTTGTACTGGGGATTAGACCCAGGGATGCTCTACCACTGAGCTATACTCCCAGCCCTTTCTATTTTTTATTTTGGGGCAGGGTCTCACTAAATTTCCCAGGCTGGCCTCACACTTGCGATCCTCCGATCTCAGTCACCCAAATAGCTGGGATTACAGATGAGCGCCACTGTGCCTGGCGGAAAAGGAACTTTTTTTTTGGTACCAGGGATTGAACCCAGGGGTGCTTAACCAACGAACCACATTCCCCAGCCCGTTTTATTTATTTTTTTAAATATATATATATTTTTAGTTGTAGATGGACACAGTATCTTTATTTTCTTTCTTTTTTTTAATGTGGTGCTGAGGATCGAACCCAGTGCCTCACACATGCGAGGCAAGCATTCTACCACTGAGCCACAATCCCAGCCCTATTTTTTATTTTGAGATGAGATTTCATTGAGTTGCTTAGGGTCTCACTAGGTTGCTGAGGCTGGCTTTTGAACTTGCAATCTTCCTGCTTCAGCCTCACAAGACACTGAGATTACCAGTGTGCACCCCTGTGCCCAGTCCTTCCCATTATTTTGAAACTGAAAGTGATTGCACATACAAAACAAAGAAATAAACAAAAACATTGAAAGTGACTATGAAGCCGGGTGCGGTGGCTCACCCAAATCCTTTGTCTTTTATTAGCACCATTAATTTTGACCCTTTTAATCACATAATTTGAATCTAGGATAATCAATGCTGTCATGGGGGAGACACACTAGAAAAGGAATTGATCTCATCAGGTAAGGCTACCTGGAGCAGGGGCCTCAAGGCTGCAGGTCTCCTGAGAGGTATCCAGACAAAGAATCTAGGAAATAGGTGTTTCAGGTCTAGAAAAGAGTGTAAAAAATATACTCTGGCCAGGAATGGTGGCCCACGCCTATAATCCCATTGATTTGGGTGGTTGAATCAGGAGGATCTTGAGTTAAAGACCAGCCTGGCAACTTAAGGAGACTCTGTCTCTGATGGTACATGCCTGTAATCCCAGCAGCTTGGAGGCTGAGGCAGGAAGATTGTGGATTCAAAACCAGCCTCAGAAAATTAGTGAAACCCTAAGCAACTTAGGGAGACCCTCTCTCAAAATAAAAAAATAAAAACGGGTGGAGAATGTGGCTCAGTGGTTAAGCACCCCTGGGTTCAATCCCAGGTACCAAAGTAGATAGATAGATAAATACATAGATACATAGATACATAGATACATAGATAGATAAAAATAAAAAGAGCTGGGGGTGTAGCTCAGTGGTACAGTATCCCTGGGATTTGATCCTCAGTACGGGGATGGGGTGTGGGATTGCACTCTGGCCTGACACACGTGTCAAATTATTTTCAAGGGAGCCCATAAGATCATTGGGGTATTCAATCAGACACACTGCCCAGGAAATGGCCTTCACTGTCCCTGGCAACCGACCATGGTATTTCCTGCTGCCTTCTGCTTATATGCAAGTCATCAGGGAAGGTCAGCCCTAGGGGAGGGAGCTCAGAGGCTCAAGGCAGAAAAGATGACTCAGAACCTGAACTTGGGACTCACAAAGGAATTGAGCAGCTTCAGCTCTCTCCCCCCTCAGTGCCCTGACCCATACTTCCTCCCAGCCCGGCAGCTTGTACACCACAGGCAAACAATTAAGTCACTAAGGAAATAATCCTAACTATATAGTGAACATCTATACCAGCAGACACTTGCACAATCCATTTGTGTCACCCTTAGATCAGCTCTGGAAAAGAGAGAGGTCCTTCCCTTTTTGTAAACAAGAGAAAGTAAGCATCTGAGATGTTCAGGCATTTGGCCAAAATCACACCATTTTTAAGGGTCAAGGTTTAAACCAAGTTCCAAACCACCGAATCTTTTTTAAAGCTTGTTGTTATTTTGTGATTGACGGTTTTGCATGAATAATACATTTGCATATCTCCAAACCCCCAAACTCTAAGAAATATAGTAAGAGAAGTTGCCTTACCTAATCATGTGTCCACACAAGATATTATTCCCGGGCTGAGGCCGTAGCTCAGTGGTAGAGCACTTGCCCCACATGCGTGAATCACTGGGTTCGATCCTCAGCACCACATAAAAATAAATAAGTAAGCCGGGCATGGTGGTGCAAGCCTGTAATCCCAGCACTTAGGGAGGCTGAAACAGGAGATTCGCGAGTTCAAAGCCAGCCTCAGCAAGGGCTAAGCAACTCAGTGAGACCCTGTCTCTACATAAAACACAAAATAGGGCTGGGGATGTGGCTCAGTGGTCAAGTGTCCCTGAGTTCAATCTCCAGTACCAAAAAAAAAAAAAGTAAAATAAAGATATTGCGTCTGTCTACAAAAAAATGTCTACTAAAAAAAAAGTTAAAAAAAAAAAAAAAAAAAAGATTCTGCGGTGGCACACGCCTATAATCCCAGTGGCTCGGGAGGCTGAGGCTGGAGGATCATGAGTTCAAAGCCAGCCTCAGCAAAAAGCAAGGTGCTAAGCAATTCAGTGACATCCTGTCTTTAAATAAAATATAAAATAGGGCTGAGGGTGTGTCTCAGTGGCTGAGTGACCCTGAGTTCAGTAGTAGAGCACTTGCCTTGCATGCATGAAGCTCTGGGTTCGATCCTCAGCACCACATACAAAGCAATAAAATAAAGACATTGTGTCCATCTATAACTAAAAAATATTTTAACAAAAGACAAGGGATCGTCATGTGCTTCTTAATATCAGGCACTGAGCAGGACAAAATATCATGGCCAAAAATGCGTCATGGGAACCTGCTGGGGGACACCAAATGCACAGTGAGGGGTATTCCACAAATAGGCAGTGTGTACATGTCAGAAACATCAGTGTCCTGAAGGACAAAGGAAAACCAAGGAGATGTGCCAATAAATTTCAACCTGTGATCCCCAGATGGGATCCTGAAGGGAAAAACACAGCTGTTAAAGGACACGATTGGACATGGATGCAACTGGAATATGGACTGTAGATTAGATAACAGTGCTAGGTCAGGGATACGTTCCTGAAGCCACTGGCTGTACTATGGTTATGTAAGAGCGTCCCTGTTCTTAGTAAAGAGCAAAAGGCACACATTCTGTGTGCAACTCACCCTCAGGTGGTTCACAACAAAACATGTCAGTGTGTATTCTCTCTCTTTCTGAGTGTCGTACATATAGGTAGGTATGAATGACATATACAATCTGTGCATGTGTGTATTATATATGCACGTTAAAAATTTGTATGTTTTTGTGTATATGACTCCACATAGATGTGTGTATAATATATATATCCCTATATATGTGTGATTTATACACATCTATCTTCATGTATTGTGTCTGTATATAAACGTGCTTCTGTCCATGTATATATGTTTGCATGCATTACATATACATGTCTCTATGTGTGTATTAATGTTTCTACATATATGCATTTGTGTCATATATGTGTATTTCTGTGTATATAAATGTGTGTCTGGCTGGGCATCGTAGTATATATACACAATGTAACACTACCTACCCTTAAAAAGGCAGAGGAAGCCAGGTGTGGTAGCACATGCCTGTAATCACAACATGGAAGACAGCTTCATGGTGGTAGCACATGTGACAGGAGAGGTCACAGGAGAGACAGGAAGCCAGGGGGTGTAGGGGCCAGACTTGCTTTTACTATAACAACTTGCTCTCATGGGAACTAACTGAGGTTCTGCAAGAACTACATTAATCCTTTCTGAGGTCTGTGACCTATCCATCTTCCATAAGGCTCCGCCTCTTAAAGGTTCTGCCACCTCAGCATCACCACATCAGGGATGTAACTTCCCATACTGAATCTCTGGAGGACACACTCCAACCTGTTCCAAACCATGGCAGCGTACCTTACAATCACAACCCCTTGCCTGGTGGTGTTGGTGGTGATGGCGTTGGGGTCTGTGAGAGTTAATTTTTGTATTGGCTTGGCTGGGCTAAGGGATGCCCAGATAGCTAGCTGGTATAATTTTATTTCTGGGTATATCTGGGAGAGTGTTTCTGGAATAGATTACTATTTGAATCAGTAGACTGAGGAAAGGAGATCTGTCCTCACCAATGTGGGTGGGGCACCATCCCACCATTGAGGGCCACATAGAACAAAAAGATGGAGAAAGGGCAAATTCTCTCTCTCTCTCTTTCCTTCTACCAGCTGGGACATCCATCTTCTCTTGTCCTCAGTCATTAGAGTTCCTTGTTCTCAGGCCTTCAGACTTTGACTGAATTATACCATCTGCTTTCCAGACTTTGCAGCTTGCAAATGGCAGATTGTGGGACTTCTTGGCTCCTACAATTATATGGTACTTGAGTTCGAATGAGTCTATAAAGACTTGGTCTATAAAGACCTGGTCCCCATGATGATGGTAATGACAGTCCTTGTGGACCTTTAAAGGTAGAATCAGAGGACTGTGGGTGTAGCTCAGTGGTGGAGCACTTACTTGGCATGTGCAAGGTTCTGATTTCTACTCCCAGCACCCCAAACAATAACAACAACAATAGTATTTATTATATCATGGTTTCTATGGGTCAGGACTTTGGAAGTGGCTTAGCCGAACTGTTCTGGCTTGGAGTCTCATGTGGCTGCTGATGGATGTCAGGTGAGACTGTGGTCATTCACAAGTCTGGTACTGGAGGACTACTTCCAAGACTGCTTACTCATATGACTGACAAGTTGTTGGTTGTCGGGTATGGGCCTCAGTCTCCTCCCTGTGTTGAGCTCTCCAAAGGACTGCTTGAGCATCCTCACAACATGGCAGCTGCCTCTCCCCAGAGCAAGTAATCCAAGCAAGAACAAGGTAGAAGTCATAGGTTTTTTCCTGGCCTAACTTCAGAAGTCACATATCCCACAGGGCACGGTGTACATGCCTGTAGTCCCAGTGGCTGAGGAGGCTCAGGCAGGAGGATCACAAGTTCAATCCAGCCTCAGCAACTTAGTGAAGCCCTAAACAGCTTAGTGAGACCCTGTCTCAAAATGGAACATAAGAGGGCTGAGATTGTAGCTCAGTGGTACAGCGCTTGCCTCGCATGCGTGAGGCCCTGGGTTCGATCCTCAGCACCACATACAAAGCAATAAAATAAAGACATTGTGTCCATCTACAACTAAAAAAAATTTTTTTGGTACTGGGGATTGAACTCAGGGGCACTCGACCGCTGAGCCACATCCCCAGCCCTATTTTGTGTTTTTTTTTTTTAATATTTATTTTTTAGTTGTAGGTAGACAGAATATCTTTATTTTATTTTTATGTGGTGCTGAGGATCGAACCCAGTGCCTCACGCGTGCTAGGCGGGCACGCTACCACTGCGCCATAACCCCAGCCCCCCTATTTTGTGTTTTATGTAGAGACAGGGTCTCACTGAGTTGCTCAGCGCCTCGCCATTGCTGAGGCTGGCTTTGAACTTGCGATTCTCCTGTCTCAGCCTCCCTACGTGCTGGGATTACAAGTGTGAGCCACCACGCCCGACTTAAAAAAATATTAAAAAAAAAATGAAACATAAAAAAGGCTGAGGACCTGGCTCAAGGGTTCAGTGGCTCAAGGGTTCAGTACCACTGGGTTCAATTCCTGGTACAAAAAAAAAAGGTCACACGTCCCATCATTTCTGCAGCATCCTGCAGTATCCTAGTGGTTATAATAAACAAGGAACTCCAGAAAGTGGGAACGATTTATATTGTTAAAGACAGGACAGGTTGTCTGCTAAGAATACAGCTGTCACAGAGGCTGGTGTCAAATCTTACCTGTGTCTGGATAATTGCGTGGAATTGGATAAATGTGCAACCTTTCTTTCATCTTCTCTTTATCTATAAAATAGATATAATACCTGCGTCAATTAGAGTTGTTACTGGGATTAAATGAATATGTAATCACTTAAGAATAATACCTGGAGCATATTAAGTGCTCAATAGATAGCTGCCTTTATTATAAGCAGCTCCTGCAATGACAGATCAGCTTCTCTCCTCCTGTCCCACCCACTAGAAGTCCCCATGACTAGAGGTGGAAAGAGACCACATCCTACCCAGACTGAAATCTCCCAAAGGCAGGAATTTGTCTCCTTCATTCAGTTGCATAGATTGGCAACGAAAGCATCACCTGCCTTACTTTCTTTCCTGATGACAGATTCCAGTCCCCAGGCCACTTTTCTCATGCCATTTACTTTTTTTTTGGTACTGGGGATTGAACTCAGGGGCACTCGACCACTGAGCCACATCCCCAGCCCTATTTTGTGTTTTTTATGTAGAGACAGGGTCTCACTGAGTTGCTTAGCACCTCGCCATTGCTGAGGCTGGCTTTGAACTTGCGATTCTCCTGTCTCAGCCTCCCTGAGTGCTGGGATTACAGGCTTGAGCCACCGCGCCCGGCTTCATGCCATTTACTTTTGCCAGAGTAGCCTGGGGTCAAAACTGAGGAGCAGGGAAGAGCATGGTGCACACACCTGTAATCCCAGTAGCTTGGGTAGCTGAGACAGAAGGATTATGAGTTCAAAGCCAGCCTCAGCAACTTAGTGAGATCCTGTCTGTAAATAAAATATAAAAAAGGGATGAGGGTGTGGTACAGTGGTTAAAGGCCCTGTATTCAATCCTCAGTACAAAAAAAAAAAATACTGGGGAGTAGAGAACAGGGTCATCCCACCAACATGGCCCCAGCACAGTACCTGGCACACATTAGGTGCTGAAGGAACAATCAGTCAGGGTGATTATGTCATGGCTGAGTCAGAGAGCACATTCCAAGCAGCAGATTTTAGGATAAAATTTAGGGCCATCACTGGTCCCCAGGAGGACCAGAGCCTTTAATAAAGTTTACCCACAGCTGTTGCCGCCATTGGCCTTGGGCAAGTATGTTTTTGCACTCTCTAAAACACAGCACTGAAGTTCCTTAGAAGCCAATCACTAAAGTCCATCAAGTTAGAAAGTAATTGATCATTTTCCTTGATGCAAGAAGCCGGGAAAGAGGAGACTGAAGTCTGAGATACCCTGGGACAGCCATGTTCACTAATCAGATGCTGGAAGTATGGGGTGGACAGGCCAGATGGTGGCCAGCTGAAACTACTCCTTGATGGGGTTTTCCTCCCTGCCTGCCCTTCCCATTTTTCTGTCACTGCTGCTGGGATCAGCCAGGCTGGCATGTGGCCCAGCCAGGCCAAGTGCATGAGTGGTGGCCTGCACGTCAGCCCTGTGGTGTGCAGTTTCAGATTCCAGAGGCCAGGGCTGCTGGCTGCCAGCCATGCTGAGTCAACTCCATTCTTTTTTTTTTTTTTTCCCCTGAGCAGTCTGCCTAGTGGTTCTTCCTGGCAGGAGGGTTTCTGTGCCAGGCTAACCTTCCTGGCAGGGTATAGGGGAATAGGGAAGTTGGTGGGGAATGGGTAGGTGACACCTGGGCGGTTTTTTGTTGTTGTTGTTGTTGTTTTTTAATGAAAGTTTAGCCTTGTGGCATGAACAGGGTCCAGTCCACGGGCTTGCTTGGGTCTTCCTCTGCCCCTCCCTCAGGCTCAGAGTGTTGGGGTCTCTCTTCCAGCCAGGGAACTCCATATAGGGTCTGGGCTGAGGTCGTCTTTGTTGAAAGAATGAATGAAGAGAAAGGGTGGTAGGGAGGCCTTCCTTCCACGTGCCCTGGGTTGCTGCTTGAATACAGGCAAAGCCCAGGACACTAGAGGCCCTAGCAGGGAAAGGTGGGCAGTAGGAGCAGAGGCTCTGGGCAACACAGGTCCAAGCCCCGCTACTAGGGCTACTAGGGCACTGGCAATTGCGTTGGGGCAAGAGTTCCGGACAAAACAGACGTTTATGAATCTCGTAAACATATCCGCAATGACGAACCCTTGAGCGGGAAGGGGCGTGGGAGCCCTCAGACATCCCTGGGAGCCCCGGTCTGGTCTTGAAATTAGAGATCATAGGAAGCCTCCCAGGCCGGGAGGTTTGAAGCGTTGGGGCTCCCCGCCCACCCTGCGGAACTCAGCGCACCAGCGAGGGACCTTTCTCGCACGCGGTACTCACTGCCCTCTTCCCCAACTTCTGCCATGGAGAGGGGTTCAGGAATGTGTCCTAGTCCCGGCTGATGCGAGCGCCCTTTCTCCCACTGAAAACGGCGGGGACGGGATGGAGGTCGTGGGGGAGTCACGTCTCCCACGGTCCACGGAGGAAGGCCAGCCAGAGCCTGGCACGGGGCGAGGGGAGCCGGAGTTTGCATCCCAGGAAGCTCCCCACCCGCTGTAACCACCTCGCACAGGACCCCACCCTTGGCTGCTCGCCCCGCCCCCAGCACTCCCCGCGCCCCGCCCCTGAGGTTCCCCCTCCCACTCCCGCGCCGGGTTTTAAAAGAGGGCGTTGGGCGCTGCGGGGTCAAGCCGAGTCTAGCGGGCCTGAGACTGAGATCCGTTCCTTCCCGCTGTCTTCTGCACCCCTCGAGTCTCCGCCAGGTTCCCCCCGTCTCCAGCTCTAGCATTTCGAGCCACCGAGTCCCTGCATCCCCACGTCCAGGCCGACTGAGAACATGCGCTGTGTTCCGACGGCAGGCGCAGCCCTGATGCTGTGCGCCGCCACTGCCGGGCTGCTGAGTGCTCAGGGCCGCCCCGCGTCGCCGGAGCCGCCTCGCTTCGCGTCCTGGGATGAGATGAACGTGCTGGCCCACGGGCTGCTGCAGCTCGGCCACGGGCTGCGAGAACACGTGGAGCGCACCCGTGGACAGCTGGGCGCGCTGGAACAGCGCCTGGCCGCCTGCGGGGCCGCTTGCCAGGGGTCTGGGGCGTCCTCCGAGCCCTCAAAAGTCCCCGAGAGCGGGATTCCCCGCAGCGAGGCCGTCCCCGAGACCCTCCACAGCTTGCAGGTACGCGTGCCAGCTAGCGCTGGCAATGTGTGGGTGGGAAGGGAGAGCGCAACCGAGGCTCTCCGGGCACCCCTGCCAGGGGCTCAAAGCATGGAAATCTGGAAGGATGGATGGGTGTATGAAAAGGGAGGTTGAAGCTATAGGATGGGTCCTCACCAAGGTTTGCACCCCTCCCCAGAAGCAGCTCAAGGCTCAGAACAGCAGGATCGAACAACTGTTCCAGAAGGTGGCCCAGCAACAACGACACCTGGAGAAGCAGCACCTGAGAATCCAGAATCTGCAGAGCCAGGTACCCAAGGCCTGGCCCAGGCGGGGAGAGAGGTCAAAGCTGGACCTGAAGGTCCTATCAGGCAGGTCAGGTAGCAGAATGAGTCAACCCACCTGACCCTCCCACTTTTCCTGTCCTGTCCCAGGTTGGCCTCCTGACCCCCACACACCTTGGCAATGGAGTGACCAAGTCTGCCAAAAGAAAGAGGCTACCCAAGATGGCCCAGTTTGGCCTGGAGCACAACAGCACCCGCCTGCACAGTAAGTGGTTCTCTGCTGTCCTCTGGCAGCTTCTCCTGCCCCTCCATTTACCACTCCCATCCCCAGCCCCTTTGTCAGATTCACCTTAGTAAGAAGAAGAGGCTGGGGGTATAGCTCAGTTGGTAGAGTGCTTGCCTTGCCATGCACAAGGCCCTGGGTTCAATGCCTAGCCTCACAAAAAAAAAAAAAAAAAAAGAGGAGAGAGGTTCTGGTCTTGGGTCCCAGCTCCTGAGGCTGACGGCAGCACCTCCTTCCTGAGCCCTGACCTCAGTCAGGTCACTGCACAAGCCACTGCACCTCTGTCCCCAGCAAGCCAGAGGGCTTTTCCTTAAATCTTGCTGGCCACCAACTGGAACCAGGGTTGAAAAGATACCATGAGGAACTTAAGCTTCAGGGGTGTTGGGAGATGGTAGTATCACTCAGGGACACCATCCTCAAGGTGAGGACTTCATGGGAGTATGTGATAGACAAGAGGTACAAGATGGGGGGGTTCTGAGGTTTGGCACCCCCGGGAACTCCTGTGGCATGAATCTAGATGGGGAACCATGGCAGGCTCCACACCGACTCTTGCATCTTATAAATCCAGGGCTCCTGGTCCCTCACGCAACTTCTGTCCTCAAAGTCCCCATCGAACCTACACATCCACACACTCACACACACACACAAAACGGGCTTCTCCTGCCATCACAAGTGTTAGGTCCTTTATTGTGTGTGTCCCAAGTTCTCCCCAATCTCAGATAGCAGCATGTGTGTGTGTGACACAGGCCCCCAGTTCCCACCCTAAGTTCACAGCCCCGCTGTCACCCTGCCCAGCATCTGTGACTGTCTCCAGCCAACTGGGTGAAAGTGTGGATCCCCCGCTTCACACTCGCAGCTGCAACCAAGGGCTGAGCTCTTGAGGGCTCCCTTGCTCCCCAGATTCCTTCCCTCTCCCCTACACAGGGCTGGCATTTCAGCATGGTGAGGGGCCCAGCGAACCCCCACAAACCATCATCCTAGCATGAGGGGCTTCTGAGGCCAGCAGGCACAGGTCCAGGCTGGGAGATGTGGTGGAAGAGAAAGGGGGTGTGCGGTGTGGGTTTAGGACTCCCAGACTCAGCCTGGCCAAGTCGGGGAAAGTTCAGAGCTTGAAGAGACAAACAGCTGGAGCTAATGAAGACCACATTGGTGGCTTGGCCTCTTGCCTGTCCTGATTGGATGAGAGGAAAGTAGGGGAAAGGCGAGCTGCCTGAGGGGCCGGGAAGTGCCCTTCCGTCATTCTGGGCCTGCCCCTGCTGCTGCAGCCCTGTAGACTCACTGGCTGAGAGTCCTAGGTCTGCCCCTCCCCCTGGCGACCTTTCCTCTACTTTCCAGGCTGAGCTGGGTTGGGCTGGGGGCCGTCCTTCCCCAGTCTCCATAGCCCAAGGCCATGTTCCTTCTTTCCCCATTTCTTCCTTCCTCCTTCTCTCCTCTATCCTTACCCCCCCCCCCCATAGCTGGGACCTCAGGCAAAGCCTCTAAGTCCCCAAGCCTCATCCAGTGTAATCAGTGTTGCCCTGGTATGAGCAGAGAGCCCTTTTGCTTAGCCCAGCTGGGCAGTTGCCTCCTACCCGGTGGAACTCCTGCAATCATTCATTCATTCGAGTCTTCACTGGATACCTGCGCAGGCTGAGCTCAGGGTGGAGGCAGGTGCCTATGGACAGAGCTGCGCCTAGTCCCTGGCCTCAAGGAGCCCCAACTCAGTAGGGAAAGCCACCACTGGATGACCCCAGTGTGGGGGGAGTGGGAAGACCTCCATGCTCATTTTGGAAGGTCTAGTCTGGCTTCAGGGTGAAGGAGGGCATTCTTCAGGAAACGAGGACCCACAGAGGGGACTGAGGGAAGAGAGTCCAGGCGGAAGGACCAGCATGTGCAAAGTCCTTGTGGTAGGAGGACGATACAAGCAAGGTGGTGGGGAACAGGAAAGAAACCAATTAGGCCAGCAAGGGTGAAAGTGCAGCGTGGGAGGAAGGAGGATGGGTACAAAGGCTGTTCCTGAAGGTGCCTTATAGATTACACTGAGGCAGCCATATGGAGCCATGGAAGAGTTTAGGCAGGTGTGGGGAAGGGTCATGAGATCAGGATTGCAGCTCACCTGCTCATCACCCACTGCCAGCCCTCATGTGAGCTTGCCTCCTGAGAACTCAGGGCTTCTCCCTGCCTCACCTCCTCCCTCTGTTTGCCTTCAGGACTGCCCCGGGACTGCCAGGAGCTCTTTGAAGAGGGTGAGAGACAGAGTGGACTGTTCCAGATCCAGCCTCAGGGGTCCCCACCTTTCTTGGTCAACTGCAAAATGACTTCAGGTAGGATGTACTGGCCTCCCATGGAGCCCTCTTGCCATTCTGGGGCCCTGGTGTCTTTCTCTAAAATGCAGCCGTGTGTAGTAGCTCAGTGTAAAGCAGGCGCTCAGCACCCACAAAGCCTTGGGTTCCACCCCATCACCAGAAAAAAAACAATGAAAATGCAAGGGGGGGAGCCCCTTGCAAGCGCAGATAGGCTCCTGTGGTTACCATCTGTAGCCTGGCAGGGAGCAGTAGGGCGCCACTGTAATCCCAGCTACCTGAGAGGCTGAAGCAGAAGGATTCCTGAGGACCAGCCTCAGCAACTCAGCAAGTCCCTGTCTCAAAATAAAAAGGTCTGGGGATGCACCTTAGTGGAGTGTCCTGAGTTCAATCCTTAGTACCACCAAAAACTAAAAAATAAATTAAAAAAAATTTGAACCCCAGCTTTGCAGATACCGAGATCCAGCCTAATGCCCCTGCCTGCTGGCCAGTCCATAGTAGTCATCCCTCTGGGGACAGTGAGGAGAATGTGACTCTCCTGGATTTGGGGGAGGTGGTCTCAGGGTTGGTTGCCAGGGTCTCCTGTGAGGAGGGGCCTCCTGGTGATCTTGTGCCTCTCTGGGCAGATGGAGGCTGGACGGTGATTCAGAGGCGCCAGGATGGCTCTGTGGACTTCAATCGGCCCTGGGAAGCCTACAAGATGGGCTTCGGGGACCCCCAAGGTGGGTGTTTCCAGCAGGGCCAGAGGCAGGGGAGGAGGAGGGGCCATGGGGTGGGTCCACCTCACCAGGCAGCCTCTCCCACTGCAGGCGAGTTCTGGCTGGGCCTGGAGAAGATGCATAGCATCACAGGGAACCGCGACAGCCGCCTGGCCGTGCAGCTTGAGGACTGGGATGGCAATGCCGAATCACTGCAGTTCCCCGTCCATCTGGGTGGCGAGGACACAGCCTACAGCCTGCAGCTCACAGCGCCTGTGGCCAGCAAGCTGGGGGCCACCACCATCACGCCCAGTGGACTCTCCCTGCCCTTCTCCACGTGGGACCAGGACCATGACCTTCGCAGGGACCTGAACTGTGCCAAGAGCCTCTCTGGTAAGCAGCTTTGCCCGTTTCCTAACCAGCCCCCATGGTCAGCCCCAGCCCCCCTACTTCCTGCCCCCATGTTCTCCTGCCTCGCTGTGTGCTCTTGGGCTGCTCTCTGATTTAACTTCTCCAGCCTCAGTTTCCCCATCTTTCAAATAATGCTCAGTCCATAGGATTGTTGGAAAGTCCAATGAGACGTGTGTGGGAGGGTGGCTGGCGTGAGGCAGAACCACTAAGACAACCCTTGCCTTGTTCTTTTGAATTCAGAGACAGGGCCTGGGTTTTGTGAAGTAAAACATGAGATTACCTTCTGATGGGTCAAAAAAATGATGGAATGTTGATTGTTTCATATGATTCAAGCTAATACAAATTAATGCAATGTATGCTGATCATAGAGAGTAATAAGTATTACCATAGCCAGTTATTTGTGTATTCCTGGTACAACTGGCTATGGTCACAGACCATGAAAGCAGATCTGCTGCGATTATGGGTAGGGGATGCCCAGGGCCCCTGAGATTGCGTTTGTCATAAGCTTGGGTTCCTTTTTTTAGTACTGGAGATTGAACTCAGGGGCACTCGACCACTGAGCCACATCCCCAGCCCTGTTTTGTGTTTTATGTAGAGATAGGGTCTCACTGAGTTGCTTAGTGCCTCGCCATTGCTGAGGCTGGCTTTGAACTCGCGATCCTCCTGTCTCAGCCTCCCTAAGTGCTGGGATTACAGGCTTGTGCCACCGTGCCTGGCTATAACCTTGAGTTCCTTAGAACACCATTTGACAATCACTGCCAGACCCTTTCCATTGAAAATGTGTAATCCCAGTGGCTCGGGAGGCTGAGGCAGGAGGATCAAGAGTTCAAAGCCAGCCTCAGCAAGGTGAGGCGCTAAACAACTCAGTGAGACCCTGTCTCTACATAAAACACAAAATAGGGCTGGGCATGTGGCTCAGTGGTCGAGTGCCCCTGAGTTCAATCCTCTACCAAAAATAAAATAAAATGTAAAGTCCAAGGCCCTGTCTCACTCTCTACCCCATCCCTATCTCCATGTGGAGACCCAAGGACTTGACCACGTCCCCTCTCCTCTGACCCCCTCAGGTGGCTGGTGGTTTGGCACCTGTGGCCACTCCAACCTCAATGGCCAGTACTTCCACTCCATCCCACGGCAACGGCAGCAGCGAAAGAAAGGAATCTTCTGGAAGAACTGGCGGGGCCGCTACTACCCGCTGCAGGCTACTACTATGCTGATCCAGCCCACAGAGGCTGTAGCGGCCTCCTAGCCACTTGCAAGGGCCTGGTCCCAGGCTCTGGAGGACAGTGACTTTGGCTCTGGCCCAAGGACATGGTACTCTCTGCCCGGGGCAGGAACTCTAAGCAGGGATCTGGAGCTTCGTGAAGAGAGAAGCAGCCCATGACTGGAGAGGCCCCTTCCTGAGTTGGGGGCCGCACATGTTGCCCTAAGAGATTAGAGCGGCAGGGCACACACAGATCCTGGAAACCTGGGATAGAGGGGCATCTAATCCCATTTCTCGCCCGCCTGAGGAGTGGGAGATGCAGAGGGACCACTTGGGGCTGGCCAGGCCAGCCCTTGATGGCAGACTCAGTCACATTGACTGGTGGGGTTCAGGGCTCCCGGGGGCCCTGAATGCCCTCGTGGTGCTGTTGTGTGTGGGTGCTGTGGCACAAGCTGGCACCAGTGATGGTGTCTGGGTGGAGACTACAGAATTCTTGGAATAAAAGCAACATTAGAACATTTTGTTCTTCTTTGTCCTTTGGTTTGTTTTTAAAAGCAGACAGTTTTAAAGTCCACATAAACATGTTCCTAGAGTGGAGAACATGCTTTCAGGTCCCCTAAGGACGGCACCACTTATTCCTCCCACCTCCAACAAGTGAGTTCAGTTTCCTTCACTTATTATTTCATTATGGGGATCCCCCTTGCTTTTATCTTGAAAATTTCAAAGCAAAACCTTCATAGACTTCAATCCCTATGGAAGCAGGTAATACAGAAAAGGAGAATCCCTTCTTGCTCATATTTAAGCATATGAATCATGATTAACTTTTTAATATCTTGCCAGTGGATAGAAATACAATGCATGACAACATACAAACAAAAAATACGTGTGCTGCAAGTTTACCTTTATTTTTTCTAGTAGCCATGTTTTTAAAAAGTTAAAAGAGCTGGCTGGTGTGGTGGTGCACACCTGTGATGCCAACGGCTCGGGAGGCTGAGGCAGAGAATCTCAAGTTCAAAGTCAACCTTAGCAACTTGGTGAGGCCCTACGTAACTTAGCACGATCCTACCCAAAATAAATAAATAAAAAGAAGGGCTGGGGATGTGGCTCAGTGGTTAAGCACAGTGTTCAATCCCTGGTACAAAGAAAAAAAATATAAAATCTAGTAGAGCATGGTGGTGTATACCTGTAACCCCAGTGACTCTGGAGGCAGGAAGATTATGGGTTCAAGGCTCACTTTGGTAATTTAGTGAGATCATGTCACAAGAAAAAAAAAAAAAAAAAAAGGATGAGTATGTCCCTCAGTAGTAGAGCACCCCTGAGTTCAATTACCAGTAACACACACGCAGATACATTTTAGAAATATCTTATTTGGGGTTGAGAATGTGGCTTAGGGGCAGAGCACATGTGTTTAGCATGTGTGATACCCTTGGTTTGATCCCAGTGCCACTAAGAGAAGGAGGAAAAAAAGTAAAAAATATTTTATTGAATCCATTCCATTCAAAATATTACTATTTTGACATGTAATCAAAATTAAAATTATTACTGACATATTTGACATTTTGTGTGTGTGTGTGTGTGTGTGCTAAGCCATGGGAAACTAGTGGGTGTTTTACACTTTGGGCACATATCAATTTGGACCAGCTATGTTTCAATAACTCAGCAGTCACTGATTGGATTGCACAGCTGTCATGTAAACACTAACACAAGACTTGTGGCCAATTATTCACATATCTACTGATTATCTATTCTGGAATTTACTTCAAGTTTTCCTTAAATTTACTTTTTTTTTTTTTGGTACTGGGGATTGAATGCTTTGCTATTGCTGAGGCTGGCTTTGAACTCATGATTCTCCTGTCTCGGCCTCCCAAAGTGCTGGGATTACAGGCGTGTGCCACCATGCCAGGCTATTTTTTTCTTTCTGATAATACAAATCCAATCAATATTTATTGTGTAACTACTACATGCCAAGTCCTATGACAGGTATCCGTGATACCAGTGAACAGAGAGATCTCTGCCCTCCCTGAGTTGCTCTTTGCAGCCCCTCCCATTACAGATAGGGTGACCTAGAACTGATGGTCCAAACTGGGACACTTTGGAGAGTGAAATGGTTGCTGTTAATAATTAATCTGGACACGAGATGTCAAACAGCTCACTCCCAGATATATCAGAACTTACCAACCCAGTTTTTAAGAACATAAACATATCTCTACCAGTGAAAAATCATCTGCCATAAATAGGGTAGTAAAACTAAGGTTGGGCTGGGGATATAGTTCAGTTGGTAGAGTGTTTGCCTCACATGCACAAGGGCCTGGGTTCAATCCCCAGCGCTAGGAAAACAACAACAACAAAAACTAAGGTTGATGACAATAAAACATGCTCATGCTTTTATTCTTATCTATCTATCTATCTATCTATCTATCTATCTATCTATCTATCTATCTATTTATTGGTACCAGGGATTAAACTCAGGGGTACTCAACCACTGAGCCATATCTTCAGACCTATTTTGTATTTTATGTAGAGACAGGGTCTCACTGAGTTGCTTAGTACCTCGCTGTTGCTGAGGCTGGCTTTGAACTCACAATTCTCCTGTTTCAGCCTCCCAAAGTGCTGGGATTACAGGTTTGCGCCACGGCGCCAGCTATGTCCATGCTTTAAAAATTCCAGTTTGCAGGCTGGCATGTGGCTTGCTGGGAGATTGATTGCTGTGCATTCTCTAGGTCCTGGGTTCCATCTCCAGCACCCCCCAAACAAACAAACAAACAAAAACTCTGAACTCTGAAAGGAGCCACAAATAAGTACTGAGCTCTTGTTAATGACACGTATGCTGACATTTTAGAGGTAAAATGGATTCGTGTCTTCAATTTTCCTTTAAATGTGTCAAAAATAAAATGATGGGAGCCAGGCGCAGTGGCGCACACCTGTAATCTCAGTACTTTAGGAGGCTGAGACAGGAGGATCGTGAGTTCAAAGCCAGCCTCAGCAATGGCCAGGCACTAAGCAACTCAGTGAGACCCTGTCTCTACATAAAACACAAAATAGGGCTGGGGATGTGGTTCATGGTTGAGTGCCCCTGAGTTCAATCCCTGGTACCAGAAAAAAAGAAAAGAAAAGAAAAATAATATGATGAGGACTGGGAATGTAGAACTTAGGCTGTGTGCTTACCATACTCAAGACCCTGGGTTCCATCCCCAACACGGGGGCAGTGGTAAAGGGGGGAGATGACAGAAGGTGGGTGAAAAGGTGGGTATGAGATCAAGCAAAATGTTAATGATGGAATCTGGGTGGTGGGAGGGATGTGGATATTGTTTCTAAAATTCTTCTCATTTTCCTGGATGTTTAAATTTTTTCATAATAAAATGGGGAGAGGATTCTTAGTCAGACCTGGTTGCCCTTTTTTTTTATTGTACTGAGGATTGAACCCAAGGACACTTTACCACATCCCAGCCCTTTAAATTTTTATTTTGAGACAGTCTTGCTAGGTTGTCCAGGCTGACCCCAAACCTGTGATCCACCTGCCTCCATTTTCCAAGTAGTTGGGCTGACAGGCATGAGCCACTGAGCGGGGATCCCTGCTGCCTTGTGAAGGCTCCCAGCTGTTAAAAGGGAGATGGAGGGCTGGGGATGGGCTGAGGGTGTAGCTCAGGGACAGTGTGTTTGCCTAGCATGTACAAGGCTCTGGGTTCCATTGCCAGAATGAGGGAGAGGGAGAGGACGAGAAAGAATAAATGGGAATGGGTGGGAATATAAAAGGTTGAACTTTCCCAATATGTAGCTCCAAGGTGTGAACACCCATATCCTCTCAAACTTGGAGAAGTTTGTTATAATAGGATTACACATCTCCAGGACATATATTATTAGTGGGGAAAAAATCTGCTCATGTCCTGAGCCCAGATGCTGTTTTAAGAGCAGAATCTATCTTTGCCCAGGATCCTCCTCCAAATAGGCCTTCTAAAATATTCCTTGAGGAGGTGCTGGGGGCTTCCTGAACTACAGGAATCCCTCTGCAATTTTTGTTCTCCCATGACTCTTCCCAGCAGGTGCTGGGGACACAGTAACTTCTCTGGAGTCCTGGCTGAGTCAGTTACTGGACTTGTCCTCTGAACATAATCAAGGTATTTAGTAAATATGAGATTGTTGAAGTCGGCTGAACATGGCACGCTATTTTACAGTGAACTTATTTTTGTAAGTAGGAGTACACTCTAAAAAGATAATAAATACTATAATAAATGCATAAACCAGTAATATAGTCATTTACTATCAAGTATTATATACTGTACATAATTGTATGTGCTATGCTTTTATATGACTAGCAGTGCATGCAGTAGGTTTGTTTATGTCAACATCACCACATTGCTCTATGACTTTATGATTGCTATGAGGTCAATAAGTAACAGGTATTTTTCAGCTCCAATATAAATATAAACTTTTTTTTTTTGGTACCAGGGATTGAACTCAGGGGCACTCGACCACTGAGCCACATCCCCAGCCCTATTTTGTGTTTTATGTAGAGACAGGGTCTCACTGAGTTGCTTAGCGCCTCGCCGTTGCTGAGGCTGGCTTTGAACTCGTGATTCTCCTGTCTCAGCCCCCCTAAGTGCTGGGATTACAAGCGTGAGCCACCGCACCCCACTTAAACTTTTTTTTTTTGAGATGGAATCAGCCTTGATCTCCTGGGCTAAAGCAATCCTTCTGCCTCAGCTTCTCAAGTAGCTGGGACTCCAGGCACACAACACCTCGTTCACTCACTAGCTCCATTATGATTTCATGGGATCACAGCCATATATGCAGTCCACTTGGTCCATATAATCAAAAGGCACATGACTATATCTATTACCGTGAGCTATGCTAGAGGGGTGGGAGTGAAAGTGGAAGAGACAGGAGGAAAGCTTCATGATAGAAGCAGCTTTCTGAGTTGGTTTTCTTTTTAAAATATTTTTTAGGTGTCAGTGGACCTCTATTTTTAAAATGTATTTATATGCAGTGCTGAGAATCAAACCCAGTGCGTCACACATGCTAGGCAAATGCTCTACCACTAAGCCATGACCTCAGTCCTGGTTTTCTCTTTTGTGAGGGTGGGTACTGGGGATGGAATCCAGGACTTTCTGCATGCCAAGCACAAGATCTACCACTGAGCTCCACCTCTAGCCCTGAGTTGATTTCTACAGGGTAGCCAGGGAGGTAGAAGGCACTCCAGGAAGAGGGTACTTAACGGCACGGATGATGGTCCTACCTGGCTGCAGTGTGGGCAGGAAGTGGGGTGGTGCACAGGGGTAGGGAGTGGGTAGGGACTGGAATATTCAGGCCTTCAAACCCACTGCCCAGGACAATGCTGACAAGGCCAAGAGGGTCTTTTTTTTTTTTTGGTACCGGGGATTGAACTCAGGGGCACTTAACCACTGAGCCACATCCCCAGCCCTATGTTGTGTTGTATTTAGAGACACGGTCTCACTGAGTTGCTTAGCCCCTCGCCATTGCTGAGGCTGGCTTTGAACTCACGATTCTCTTGTCTCAGCCTCTCTAAGTGCTGGGATTACAGGCATGTGCCATCGCACCAGGCTGAAATCCTCCCCTCTTTCAGGACACCATTTCTTCCAGGATGCCTACCTGGCTCCCTCTGTAAGGAGGTCCATCTCCACCTAACCCAGGTTATTCCTCTTGCAGCAGGTATCTCATTTTAAAGTTATCTTGTTTCTTCCTTCTTTCTTGTTTGACTCTCTCCATTAGAACACAATGTCTGTGAGGGCAAAGACTTTGTCTTGTTCAGCGCTGCATCCCCTGCACCTAGTAAGGTGCTGTGCTTACTGAAGGAAGGACTAAAAGGTTTTTAAATGGGAGTAATATGACCTAACTTGTGTTTTAAAAACTCCCTCCAAGTTGGGCATGGTGGCGCACGCCTGTAATCCCAGCACCTTGGGAGGCTGAGACAGGAGAACCGCAAGTTCAAGGCCAGCCTCAGCAACAGTGAGGCGCTAAGCAACTCAGTGAGACCCTGTCTCTACATAAAACACAAAATAGGGCTGGGGATGTGGCTCAATGGTCGAGTGCCCCTGAGTTCAATCCCTGGTACCAAAAAACAAACAAACAAACAAACAAAAAAACTCCCTCCAATTGTTGTAGAAAGAACAGACTGTGACGGGTGAGGGCTGAAGAGGGAGAACAGAGAGGGAAGAGGTGCCCTCATCCAGGGAGTGCTGATGGAAACCAAGACTGGGTGATGGCAGTGGAGGGGGAAGAAGTTGTCAGAGCCAGAGGAACCTGAAGAGGGAGGAAGGGGAATGGAGGCACAAGAGTGGATATAGGCAAAGAGGTCAAATTTGTGTCTGGGATGCTTGGTGGACTTCCTAGGGATGAGATCCAAATGTCAATAATAAGAATTGTTACAATGGCCATCATGCTTAGATTATTCATCATTGAACAAATATTTACTCAGCACTGGACAGGAGAATGGAGTTCAAAGCCAGCCTCAGCAACGGGGAGGCGCTAAGCAATTCAGTGAGACCCTGTCTCTACATAAAACACAAAATAGGGCTGGGGATGTGGCTCAGTGGTCGAGTACCCCTGAGTTCAATCCCTGGTACCAAAAAATAAAGAAAGAAAGAAAAAGAAAAAGGAAAACAATATAGTTTGTAGTTAGTAACATTGCAATTTAAACTTGCAGAGGGCTTAGATTTTAGGTGCTCTTACAATGCACACTAAATTAACAATGTAAGGTAGCAGAATGGGAAATTTGCTTAACTGTGGTAAGTTTCACTATATATTTGCACATCAAAACAGCATTTTTGTACATCTTAAATATATAAAATAAAAATAAATACACACTTTAATATTAGATAGTGATAAATCCTGTAGGGGGGAAAATAAAATAGGGTAAGGGGGCAGAGAGGGATAGGAAATTATGTTGGAAAGTGCCTGGCACTCAGTAGGGATTTATTATTTATTTAGGCATTGTGGTGGTGGGAATGGAACCCTGGGCCTTGCATATGCTAGGCAAGCGCTCTACCGCCAAGCTACAGCCTCAGTCCCTAAATAAATTTGCTTAACGAAGATTTTGTGGCATAATGACGGTTGATTCAAGCCGGGCGCGGTGGCTCAAGCCTGTAATCCCAGCACTTAGGGAGGCTGAGACAGGAGAATTGCGAGTTCAAAGCCAGCCTCAGCAATGGCGAGGTGCTAAGCAACTCAGTGAGACGCTGTCTCTACATAAAAAACAAAAATAAGGCTGAGGATGTGGCTCAGTGGTCGAGTACCCCTGCGTTCAATCCCCAGTACCAAAAAAAAAAAAAAGAAAGAAAGAAAGACGGTTGATTCAGTGTGAACGGAATGATCCACATATCCTCAAAAGATTCCCTGAGGCCTTCTTCACTGTTTGCGGAGGAGGAAACTCAGGAACAGGCAGGTAACGTAATAAGTCCTCAAGGTAAGGATGGAAACTGCAACCAAGAGGAGGAGAGGAGGCACCCGCCCTCCCCTGCCTAGAGGCCTCCCGGAAATGGTCATTTATGGGCTGGGGAGGCCAGAACCGCTAGCTCTGACCTATGACGTCATCGGGACGTTAAGCAGCGTAATATCACCTGGACTTAGCCACATTTCCCTTCCCGGACGAGTCCTGTGGTTGTAGGGTAGGGTCTGAATCAAGCCTCTCATTGGCTACCCACTCCGTCAATCCCATTCATTCTTCTAGTCTTCCGTCCCACCTTTCCGAGGCTGCCTCTGATAGGTTGTTTCGGCAGTCACTTTACAAAGATCCGCATTCCTTCCGCCTTTCTCCAGGAGACCGAGGGCGAGGAGGGTGGATCCCATGAGGCACCCACCCACGGAGTTCTGCTGCCGCCTCTTATTGGTTTTCCTGGGTGCCAGTCGCTACTGCTTTCGCTGCTGATTGGTCATCTGACCGCCGCTCTGCGCGGCCCCGGCTCCGCCCCCGTCGGGTGTTTGTGGTGGGGCTGCGGAGTCGCCGATCCCGCCGGAAGCGCCAGGACAATGGGGACCCGGGACGACGAATACGACTACCTATTCAAAGGTGCGGCCGATGGGGCAAAGACGGGCGAAGGCGCGGCGGCAAGGCGGTGGGTAGGCGGACCACGGCCGCGCTCCAGGTCCCTGGGCTCAGGCTGGATCCCGGGGATTGAGGTCTGGCGGGTCAGACAGCCAGAAAGGCTGGAGTAGGCCGGTCTCTGTCACTCTCCGGTCCGAGTGCGGGCGGTGAGAAGCTGGAGGACGGGAGAGGCCTGGGGCCTGGGGATGCGCCGGGGGCGGGGCCGGGACCCAGATGGGGTGGGGCCCAGGGCAGTGGGAGAGGCCGTTAGGGGCGGGGCCTTCGGGGGCGGGGCGGTCTCAGGATTTGGCGGGCCGGACCGGCTGGAAACCGCGTTTCGGGTTGGGGGCGGGGCCACTGGATGTGGGGCCTGGACGTGTGGGCGTGACCAGGAGGTAGGTTGGATCTGGGAGGAAGGGGACGAGGTTATTCTCTGGGCTAAGCGTAATTGAGGATAGTGGGGCGGAGCCCCGTAAGAGAGGGGCGGACAATGGGGGCGGGGACGAGTTGGGGGCCGGGAGAGTGGAGGAGGGTGGATCCCTAGATAAGGTTGTGGGTCAGAGTTAGGTGGAGGGCACCCATTCGTTCCCTTAACTCTTAGAAGTTTTGATAGCACTGACCCAGTACCTGCACTTTTCTGAGCACTTTACATTCATGAACTCATTTTAGTCTTCGCTACCCTGTGGAGTCAATATTACCCTGCTTCTCTTTTAAGTTAATAAGGGTTGGAATAGAATAGAATCCAAGCCGGTTGTGGGCTTTACCTCTTTTTTTTTTTTTTTTTGGTACTGGAGATTGAACTCAGGGGTACTCGACCACTGAGCCACATCCCCAGCCCTATTTTGTGTTTTATGTAGAGACAGGGTCTCACTGAGTTGCTTAGCTCTTCGCCATTGCTGAGGCTGGCTTTGAACTCGCGATTCTCCTGTCTCAGCCTCCCTAAGTGCTGGGATTACAGGCTTGAGCCACCGCGCCCGGCTTGGGCTTTACCTCTTAAAGAATGAGTTTTGGGGAACTTGCAGTCTGGATCAGGGATTTGAGGTTGTCAAACCTCCTCCCCAACACACAGTGATGGCTTAGGCCCCTGTCAACCTGCAGATCTTCCCCACCTTGGGACCCAGGGCTCTAGGGACATTGCATGAGGCTTAGGCAAGTCAGGCAGCCATTGCCCGGTGAGACTCCATGTCACTGGAGTCCTTCGTTTCTCAGCTGGACGGGATTAGGGGTCATTGACTTCTTGGCACCCTTTGCTGGACTCTGGCCAGATCCTCTACCAGTCTCCCTAGCTGAAAGTGGCTGCCTTTGAGAACTACCTCCTGGGCCCATAAGGTACCTTTGCCCTGCTGCCTGCCGTTTGAGGGTCTGCTAGCTGTGGACATCTTCCCCTTATTGGAGGAGCCTGGCCATGCCTGGGAATGTGTTCTGTTCCCAGAGGCAGCCTTGGCTGACCATGGTGTCTGTGACAGCATCCAGTATCTTGGATTTGTGGAGAATAGGACAGGTCTTCCTTCCTATGGGATATCCATGTAGTAGAAGTCTCCTTGGCAGTGGAAGAGAGAGGGCCTCTGCGAAGATCTAGAGTAACCACAGAGCACCATAGACTGCTAGGGGGCTGCATGCGGGCATGTGGGCAGCAGGTGGCTGGCCCCAGAACTCACCCCCAAGGCAGAGGGTAGCTTTGGAAGGTTTTTGGAGATCTGAAAAACCCTCTGATGACAGGTGGACCAGACTCCTGTCCTGCTGCAGCATCGCCACTCAGCCCACCCTACGGCAGCTGCTCCCAGGTCCAGGCTGCACACTGACTCTCATGTGGCTCTGCCAGGGCAGGGGACTTTCCTCCTGAGTTACACTATCTAGATGTCTATGGCCCGTTCCCTGCTTGTTATTTTCGACCTTTTGCTGTTATAAATAACCTAGCTCTGATTGTTTTAAGTCCTCTTTTTGCCCTTTGGGTTATTTCCTTGATGTGTGTTCCCGCAAGTACAGTTACTGGGTCAGGGGCAGCCGTGCAGCAAACTTGTGGTTCCAGGGACTTGTCTCCAGAGCCTGCTTCCTGGAAACACTGATCCAGCTTCTGTAGCAACTGGCATGGGGGAGTGCCTGCCTGCCCTGCTGCCCTCCCCCACTGGCCTCCTTTCCCTGAGCAGAGCAGGTGTCTTGGTGACCTTCTCAAGCTGGATAGGAGCAGAAGTCTAACCCACAAGGTCAGCATTTCCCAAAGTGCTCATCCTGGGTCTCTCCTGCACAACTTATATCCTGTTCAAGGACCCTCTCTCTTCTGTTTCAGTATTTGCCCACTCAGATTTTTGTTCCATTAGGTAGGAAGAGGGAGCAGTCTCTGGCTCCAGGAAATTAAAAAGGAAGGAAGACAGGCAGGCAGAATTGCTCTGACTGGGGCAGGTCCACGGAAATGTGAACCCGCTGCACCCACTAGTCCCTTCTGAGACCCTGTAGCCTGTGGAAGCTCAGGCCTGGGCCTGTCTTTCCTTTGCTAACGAGTGCAATGGCCCAGCCTTAGGCATCCAGAACACAATGGCACTAGAAGTCTTTTTTTTTTTTTTTTTTGGTACTGGGGATTGAACTCAGGGGCACTCGACCACTGAGCCACATCCCCAGCCCTATTTTGTGTTTTATGTAGAGACAGGGTCTCACTGAGTTGCTTAGCACCTCGCCATTGGTGAGGCTGGCTTTGAACTCGCGATTCTCCTGTCTCAGCCTCCCTAAGTGCTGGGATTACAGGCTTGAG
>PVHX01013557.1:0-20121 GCA_004024805.1 Geosciurus inauris | reverse complement strand
TGAAGGGAGAAGGGACAACAGTCTCTGTCCCCCATCCTGTGGCAAGCCAGCCTCTCCTTCCACCTCCCTACCCTGGGCTCTAGTTGCCTTCTGCTGGCTGGGCCCCTGGCATGGAGGGACCACACTTTTCTTGGGACACTGGCTGCCCTCTGTCCTACCCTGACCCCCACCTTGCTTTTTGGCAGCCACATCACATGTTAGCTCCCTTGACCTCGGTGGCCAAGGCCAGCAGAGCCCACAAGTGGCCGCCATGTGCTATTTGTTTTCTTCCTTGAACATTCTCCCCCACAGGGGTAGGGTTGTTTATTCATACCTAATTATAGATCTTCACATTTACCACCCTAACATTTTAGCCTCCCAGCCATGGGCTATTTTCCCAGCCTGTTGATTGATCCCAGAGGTACCCTTGACTTTTCCTCTGATGGACACTGGGATGCAGGGTCCACAGTGGGAGAAGCTGTGTCCCCAGGGGCCATTGAGGTCCTCCAATAGTCCCTTCCCTAGAGCTCTTGGCCCATCAGTGCCCACCTGACCCTTGAGGACATGGGTCATGTGGGAAGCTGGCAGCAGTGGCCCTGGGCCCTCTCCTTTGGATTGTGTCCACCCTTGCCTGAGGGGAGAGGTACAGGCAGCTTCAAGGTTTGCTCTTCTCTGCTGAGTGCTCCTGGGGTGGCTTGTGGCCCTCCAGCCTGGACAGGGCCCCTACCAGGCCTGCTGTTCTGGTTGCTGCTCTGGGACCCAAACACCATCTTCCCCTATTTGGAATGAGGGCCCTGCCAGTGTCTTGGCTTTGGATGCCTGTCTCCAGAGAACAGCTGAGGCAAGAATGCTTCCTGTTGCCAGCCCTGGAGTCTAGGATGGTCCAGGTCCTTGTCCCAGAGGAGGGGCCCTCTGAATGGACACTTAGTCTGCCTGAGTGCCTGTCTAGGCCCCTGGGGTGCCACACTGTCATGAGGCAGGCCAGAGCATCCAGGACTTTCAAGAGGTTCCAGCTCTTTGTTTTTGCCAACAGGGCTTGCCTGCTCTGTGAGCCAAGTGACATGTCCAGGGGACCATTTCCCGGCCAGTGAAGCCACCAACTTCTTTGGAAATGCTGGGGGCCATGTCCTCAAGGGCTCTTTATTTCCCCAACACAACAGATCACTTGTACTCTTGACAATGCCATTTCATTCCCAGCCTGCACCCAGGGCTGGGTGCCTTGTCCACCTCTCTGCATCAGGCAGCCTGTGCCAGGGACTGCTGGGGCAGTCTAGCCACTGCTGTTCACCTGGGCAGTGACTGGTTGGCCCTCATCCTGCTCTGGGTGACCTTGGGCTAGGGACTTAGGCACTCTGGGTTGAGTGTCTGCAGCTGTTTAGTGGAATATCGATGTTTATAGTTGGTCTCTCAGACCTTGAGAAGCTGAGGTCTGCAAAGTATTTAGGAGCCAGCCTGGCCCAAGATGCTGAGGAGCTTGTTGGCCAGGCTGGGGCAGGACTCACGGGGCCAAGGCTATAAACTGAGATGAGGCTGGGAAGGGAGTGGGGATTGGTGGGGAGGGCCTGAGTTTCCTTTTCCATTCCTGTGGACATGAGGACTGAGAGCAAAACTCCTGGCCAGGCTCCTATAGCCAGCAGAGAAGGGAGGTGATGGGTGAGTGGTGTGTGTGGTGGTCCCCACAGTGAGGCCAGCCTGGCCCTGCATGGTTCTTGCCCCCACCAGCAAGCCCAGGTATGGCTCTACCTCTCCATCCTTCTCTGAACTTGGCAGTCTTGTGCTCAGCACCCACATCACAAGAGGATGTGGACACTATTGTCACATGTCTTGTGGGCCAGGCCATGTGATGATCTGAGTGAAAGTAGAGGCCTGAACTCAGGAGTCTTGGATAATGAGCAGGAGTTTGTCAGCTGCCCTAGAGCAAGATGTGGTGGGAACTGGAGGGGTGGCAGGCTGAGGCACCTGGATCCTCAGTGTCCCTAGTGAGGCAGAGCCAAGACTCTTGAGCCGCATCCTGGGGTGGGGTGAATGGTCAGCAAGGATATGAGTTGGGAGGGAAAGAATTCAGGCCTTGACCCAGAAGATCTGGGTTCAAATTTAGCCTGGGTTGATTCCTCGGCACACAGCCCCAGGCGGGTCATTACATGGTGGACAAGGTTGGGAGGTGGGAGAAAGCCTGCAGATATGCACAGGTTCAGACCCCTGTTGTCCTATTCCCCTCACCATATGCTTTGGGCTTGTCATTCTGTGTCTAAGCCTCAGTTTCCTCTTCTGTAAAATGGGCTGCAGAGACATGCATGAGGTGACATACCAGGAACTTTCTCTGCACATTCTCTTGGAAGGTTCTTTTTGTTCTTGCTCTTATTATTCTTGGCTCTAAAGTTCCCAGCCCAAAGAGGGTGCTGGGTCAGGTTGTGGGGGAGTGCCTGATCTCCCTGTGCCCATCTCTGGCCCAAGGGTGGTACCCTACGCATTTTCTGGGTGTGTGTGGGAAGTGAAATAAGGCAGTCCTGGTAGGCTCTGCCAGCCACTTTGGCATTTGTTGGTGCGTACTGTGTGCCAGACTCTGCCGGGGCCTTGAACTACAGCAGGGAACAAAACTGTCTGAGATCCCCACTCGTGGGCCAGACTGGCAAACGATAAATGAAACCTGGCAAGTGTGAGAGGGTGGCAGGAGCTCTGGAGGAAAAGTTGGGGTGGGTAACGGGGAGGTTTGCCAATGTGAGGTTTTAGTAGGGTGGCATGGAGGTCTTCTTGACCAAATGGTGTCCGAGGGACCACAAGAAGAAATTAGGTAGGGAGCCAATGTGGCGCCCAGGGATGTGTGGTCAGGCAGAGGGAAGAGCCCATGCAAAGGCCCTGAGGCAGGACTGAGCCTGGTGTGCTGAAGGAGCAGCCAGAGTAGAGTGAGCAAGCTGGGTGTCAGGGTGCACACCCAGCGGCTTGGGAGGCTGAGGCAGGAGGATCACAAGTTCAAAGCCAGCCTCAGCAACTTAGTGAGGCCCTAAGCAACTCAGACCCTGTCTCTAAACAAAATACAAAATAGGGCTGGGGATGTGGCTCAGTGGTTGAGCGCCCCTGAGTCCAATCCATGGTACCCCACCCCCCGCAAAAAAAAAAAAAAAAAAAAAGAGTACAGTGAGCAAAGGAGAGAAAAGCAGGGTGGGGTGCGCAGGGCAGGTCATGCTGGGCCTCTTGGGTCCCAGGGAGGACTTGGGCTTTCCCCGAAGGGAGGTGGACAGACTGTTGGGACTTGACTTGGGGAGGCTCACAGGCGCCCTCCTGTGACTGTGAGGAAAACAGGCTTTGGTTGGAAATGAGAGAGTACAGGGACACCAGGGAAGGTGCTGGCTTTGCCACCCAGGGAGAGAGCACAGTGGCCTGGACTCTGAAGGTGGTAAGAAGCGGTGGGAATCTGGAGACACGCCCACCGCTTTCACCAAACAATCGTGTTCAGATATGGAAGCACTCGTGCGGGCACGTAGCTGCGGTGTTTTCACCTGCTGACCGCCCACCTGAGTAACCCAGGCAGATCCAGAAGCAGAACATTACCAGCCCCAGAAGTACCCTGCATTGTCCTTCCTCCGGGGCCTGTGTTGAACGGGCTGCAGGATCGAGCCTAAAGTGTGAGGGAAAGAAAGGGATTGAAATGGCTCTGGGGTTTTGGCCCGAGCACCCAAAGGCCCAAGTCTCCATTAACTGAGATAGGGAAGGCCGGGAGGGGAGGGTTGGGAGTGATTAGGAGTTTAGCTCTGCTGTATTGGCCTTGAGGGGCCTGTGGTCCCCCGAGGAGATGTACAGGCAGAAGGCAGGTTAGCCTAGGCTTGCAGGAAGAGAGGGAAACATAGGAATTGTCAGCCCGTGGGCCTGGAGAGGGTCAATCAGGGACCAGATATGGACAGAGAGGCCCAGCCCTAGGGCTCCTTGATGATTGCAGGCCAAGGGGGATCCTGCAGAGGAGACTGGACAGGAGCAGCTATAAGATGGGGAGTAGTGGGCTGGGTGGTGGCTCAGTGGAAGAGCGTTTGTCTAGCACATGTGAGGCACTGGGTTCGATTCTCAAAACCACATATAAATAAGTAAAATAAAGGTCTATTGACAACTAAAAAATTAAAAAAAAAAAAAAAAAGATGGGGGTGGCGTCGGGGAGCCTCGACACAGGAGGAGGCTGTCAGGGAAGGAGGTCTCCTGCAGAGGTGGAGCACCCTTGTGCTCACTTTAGGTCCTAGAGGAGCTAGGAGGACAGAGGTGGAGACAGTGAGTGTGGACAATGCCTTCTTCGGGTTTGGGAGCCAGAAAGGAGAGAATTAGGGTGTTGCCTGGAGCAGGAAGTGGGGCCCGGAGACAATCTCAGGAGGAGGATTACCAGCATGTGAGCATAGCAGTGCAGCCTGGCCCAGGGGAGTGTGGTGGTGGGGCCTGGGGTCCTCTTTGTCAGCTGGGGTGACAGGCTCAGCCTGCATTCCTGCACCTTCCCGTGCTCAGCAGGGCCTGTGGCCCCAGCCTCATCCTCTGGCTGGGCCGGGGGGCCTAATCCTGAGGGTACACCCTCTCCACTCCCCAAGGCTGTAGGCAACCAAGCCTGCAGCCTCCATGACTTGCCATTGGGTAGACCCACCCTCAGGTGCCAGGGTCCAATGCCTGGGGGCTGTGTGATTCTGGCTGGAGCCTGGGTAGACTGCTTCTGCTCATTGAGTTCGTAGCGCATGCACGAGAACATGTGTACACACATGCGCACACCGTGATATTCCTTGGCACAGTACATCCTGGGTGTGCGGACAGCTGCTCAGGCCCTCTTGGACCATCTCACATGCCCACCCCACATCCTACCAGTTGGGTGCCTAGCGGCAGTGCTTTGTGGCTGGGCAGGACATGCCTCACAGCCCGGCCAGCTATGCCACGTGGCTCTCAGGACTCTTGCTCCCAGTGTCCTTCAGCCTGCATGAGGCAGTCCTGCTGTTCATCCTGCACTGCTAAGGTCAGGCCCTGTGCCCCGGGGAGCTGTTGTATCCCTTCCGGACACACGTTTGCATCTTAATGAGCTGCCCCAGCTATAAGCAGGTGTTCCCTGACCTGGCCTGACCCGCCCTGCCCTCCCTCTCTCTCTGGCCACCAGAGGGGGCTGAAGGAGGCTGTGCACACTTGTGAGCCCTGTGAGGACTTGCATGTGCACAGCCTCCAGGACGTCCCCTTGCACCAAGGACTTGACCAGGAACATGCTGCAGCTCAGCAGGGTGGTCCTGACGCTGGGGCTGTCCCTTCTGGGCTATATCCAGAGGGCACATTCCTGTTTCTCATGGGATGGTTGGTACTGGAGCTAAAAATGGGTTGCCTGCCGCAACTGGAAGAGTAAAAGCATGGCTGAGGGGTGGCTTTTCATTTCCTCTCACTTAAAGCACTAGATGCAGGCCCTCATGGGTAAATTCCTGCAGTTTTGATCCTTCCTGTGCCTGAACCAAAACCACAACAGTAATGACAATTGCTTACTCGTGTCTCTTCCCGTGTGCTCCACGCTGGCTGGATCCTGACCCGACCTGCTCTCTCTCCCTCCTCCTAAAAGGGCCCATTACTGCCTACCTATTCACACATGTGGAAAAAGTGGCCAGATAGTTTAAGTGACTTGCCTAAGATCACATAGTTCCAGAGCTTTCTCTCATCATTCTCAACTACCCAGCCACCAGGCTGCAGTTGGAGGCTCAGGGCTTGATAGGTCTCCAGCCCCCCTGCCTATGGGGTTGCCTAGTGTGTCCCTATGCCCAGCTGGAATGGCCATCCTGAGGACCAGGGACAGGCGGAGATGTCCTTTTCACACAGGCTGCTTCTGAAAGGTGGAAGCCTCCATTCACTTTTTTTTGGTACTGGGGATTGAACTCGGGTACTCAGCTGCTGAGCCACATACCCAGCGCTATTTTGTGTTTTATTTAGACACAGGGTCTCACAAGGGGCGGTGGTGGCACACGCCTGTAATCCCAGCACTTCGGGAGGCTGAGACAGGAAAATCCCCGGTTCAAAAGTAGTCTCAGCAACGGCGAGGCACTAAGCAACTCAGTGAGACCCTGTCTCTAAATAAAAACATAAAATAGGGCTGGGGATGTGGCTCAGTGGAGTACCCCTGAGTTCAATCCCTGGTACCAAAAAAAAAAAAAAAATAGAGACAGGGTCTCACTGAGTTGCTTAGCGCCTCGCTATTGCTGAGGCTGGCTTTGAACTCGTGATTCTCCTGTCTCAGCCTCCCTAAGGGCTGGGATGACAGATGTGAACTACAGCGCCCGGCTCATTCACTTCTTTTTAAATTTTTTTGTAGTTAGAGATGGACAAAGTGCCTTTGTTTATTTTTATGTGGTGCTAAGGATCAAACCCAGTGCCTCATGCGTATGGGGCAAGTACTCTGCCCCTGAGCCCCAGCCCCAGCCCTCCATTCACTTATGCACCAGTTACGGTGGTGCCCGTGCTGATGGGCTGTAGGCATCTCCAGCTTCCGTGTCACTGGCAGCCACATTTGTCTGGTGCCCAGGGAGCTGCCGTGAAGTTTCTGTGGGTGAATGTGAAGGTTACATGGGACTCAGATCCTCCATCTCCTCTCTCCCTGCCCCCAAGTGGTGCTCATCGGGGACTCGGGCGTGGGCAAGAGCAACCTGCTGTCACGCTTTACTCGCAACGAGTTCAACCTGGAGAGCAAGAGCACCATCGGCGTGGAGTTCGCCACCCGCAGCATCCAGGTGGACGGGAAGACCATCAAGGCGCAGATCTGGGACACAGCCGGCCAGGAGCGCTACCGTGCTATCACCTCTGCGTGCGTGCTGGGCGGGGCCGGGATGTAGCCCGGGCATACGCAATGTGGGCAGGCTGGGGCGGGGATGTAGCCTCTTCGGGCGGAATGGGGCATGCAGGGTGTAGGAGTTGGGTGGTAGAAAGGGCGAGCTCCAGAGATCAGGGACACCCTGGACGCTGCCCTCAGATGGCCCTGGGACTCATAGGATTCTCATGCAGGTCAGCGCCCAGCCTTGACCACGCCATGATACCGGATTTATTGCTGGGGGTACAGCGAGAGTCTGGCTTGGACCACTCCACTGTCTCCACCCCAGCCCCGCCCACTCGGGCTGCTCCTGCCTGGCCACCTTCTCCGTCTTCCTATTCCTTGTGTTTTCCCATGCCACAGCTCACATTTTCTGTCTGCCCACCTAGACTTCACGCCCTTTTGTCTCCCTGCGGCCTAATGGCCATCCAGGCTCATCCTGGCTGGGTGTGATGGTCATGCCTGCTATCCCAGCTACTTAGGATGCTGAGGCAGGAGGGTTCCAAATTTCAAGCCAGCCTGGACAACTGAGACTGTCTCAAAATAGAAAATAAAAAGGGTCAGGCACGGTGGCGCATGCCTGTAACCCCAGTGGCTCGGGAGGCTGAGACAGGAGGATTGTAAGTTCAAAGCCAGCCTCAGCAAGGGCGAAGCGCTAAGCAACTCAATGAGACTCTGTCTCTACATAAAACACAAAATGGGGCTGGGAATGTGGCTCAGTGGTAGCAGTTGCCTAGCATTCAAGGCCATAAGTTTGATCCCCAACCCTACAAAAAGCAAAAATATCAAAAAGAAAGACCCACCAGGCGGCCTCCTCCCGGCCCCTCCCAACCCCAGCTGTTCCCTGCGCCCTCAGTCCTTCCATCCCTCGCTGTCCTCTGGACTTCCTTTGCCATAGTCTTGTTACTGCCCCACCCTTCGTCCTCAAGGCACCCACAATCCCATCCCTCTCTTTGGCTCAGCCTGCAGGCATCAGAGTGCTTGCCCAGGAGCAGCTTTTTCCTGCACTGTGGCTCTTTCCATCTCCCCCTGTGTTGGTGACCTTGTTTTCTCTAACACTAGACCCCAAACTTCCTCCTCAAGCCCCCACATGCTGAGCTGAATTTGGAGGACAGAGCTGGGTCCTCAAGACTTACGACATTCAAGGTTATGATGTCTGCCCCTTGGCTGGGTCCTGTGCATGAACCAAGAAGCCACTGCTTCCCATAGAGCCTGAGGTCACCTGAACCCTGCCCCACAGGTACTACCGTGGCGCAGTGGGTGCACTGCTGGTGTATGACATCGCCAAACATCTTACATATGAGAACGTGGAGCGCTGGCTGAAGGAGCTGCGGGACCATGCAGACAGCAACATCGTCATCATGTTGGTGGGCAACAAGAGCGACCTGCGCCACCTGCGAGCCGTGCCCACCGATGAGGCCCGTGCCTTTGCAGGTGAGCTCCAGGCAGGCACACTGGGGAGTGGCAGGGCCATGCTCCAAGAGTAGGGCTGGGACTGAGGCTTCAGACTGCCACCTGGAGAGCAGGCAATCCCATGTGTTGACACCTGTGGTCACAGCCCAGTCCTCACCTCCCTGAGGAGTGGACCGACTTCTTGTCCTGCCTGCTCAGCACCATCCTTTCATAACCCAGGCCAGGGAGGTGTTAGGCAGGGCCCCCCAGGGAGTTGTGGGAGGCAGACATACACACCCACTTACCCGGGCAGTATTCTCTGTTCCAGAAAAGAACAACTTGTCCTTCATTGAGACCTCAGCCTTGGATTCCACCAACGTAGAGGAAGCATTCAAGAACATCCTCACAGGTGGGCCTGGGGCCAGGTGGGCACAGGGAGGCCACTGGCCATGTAGGGTGCAGTGCAGCCCCCAGGCCTTGGCTTGCTAACCTGCTCATCGGTCTGGACCCGAGGACGGACGTGGCACACTCCGTGGGATTGGCCACACAGGCCCTTGCTAGCACATAGGACACAGACTCCCTTGCCCAGTTCCCATGGGTGGCTCCTGTTGGGGGCAGCAGGGAGGGCAAGTGGCCCCCAGATGACCTTGGCTTCCAGGAGTTTATTTCAGAGGGCAGGGAGGACTCTGATGTTCTGAAACAGGAGGCCTGGGCTGGCTGTGACCCACTACTGGGTGAGCTGGTGGGAGTTCTTGGAGCCTAGCCCTTGTCACTGTTACCCTTGTGTGATGGGGACACACAGGGCACAGTGGGGGCCTTTGAGGGGACATTGAGCCTGAGTCCTGCAGGGAGGCAGTTGTTTGGACAGAGGCTCGTGGCACATTCACGCCACGTCCTCCCTGTTGCAGAGATTTACCGCATCGTGTCACAGAAGCAAATCGCCGACCGTGCAGCCCATGACGAGTCCCCCGGCAACAACGTAGTGGACATCAGTGTGCCACCCACCACCGACGGACAGAAACCCAACAAGCTGCAGTGCTGCCAGAACCTGTGACCGCCCTTCGCCACCACCCCAGCGTGCGTGCACGTCCTCGTCCTCAGCCTGCTCCTCACCATGTCCTCCCGCCCTCTCCCGGCCCTCTGTGATCGGCTCACTCCCGCCCTCCAAGTGAGCTCCGCACGCCAGCCAGGGCCCAGGAAGAGCAGGAGTCGGATGGCACCTCCCATCCTGCCCAAGGAAACCTAGAAGCCCCTGCTTGCTGCACCTGCTCTCCTTGGGTCCCTGCGGGCATCTTGGCAGGGTGGGGAGGTTGGCAGGATGGACAGGGCTGGCCAGAGGCAAGGAGGACAAGCAGACGGAGCCGACTTCTGTTTCCTACGGCAGACTCCAGGGAGTGATTGCCTCCCTCCCGATCTGGCCAGTCGGCCCCTCTTCCCTCCCCAGAAGCCCGTGTGGGCCAGCCCGAAGAGCCTGGCAGCAGAGGCCGGGCAGGCGGACGCTCCCGGCTCTCAGCATCCTTCCTGCTCCTCCATGCACAGCCGCACAGCCAGCGCCAGCACGGCCTCCACCGCTCCGGGCGTGCGTGACTCCAGCTCTCGCCTGTAGATTTACGCTGGGAGGAGACCCCTCGCCCCTTCTCACCCTCCTTCTGCACGCAGCGCGCTCCCCACTGCCCCTCCCCCTCCTGTCTTGTCTCCCCATCTGGTCAGGAACCTGTTTGCAAGTGAAGCAATATCTCCGTGTTTTGTATATACAACCGCTCTTGTAGCCTTTGGTTTTTGTTATTGTAGAGAAACAGATTCTTTATACACTTTGTAAGATTTACGCCAAACCCCAGCTCTCGATCTCTTATTCTCCCTGTGGCCCCTGCACTGTTGCCCGTTACTAAAATGTATAAGCCGACTTCCTGTACAGAAACCTGCCACTGCGCCTCTGTCTTCTTTCTCTTCGCCAGGCAGCACTGCTGAGACAAGGCAGTTATTTTGTGTCCCCCATGGCAGGCTGGACCTCCCTGGCTCAGCCCATGGGGAGCTTAGGAGACCAGGCCTGGGCCCTGGGGGGCTGTTGGGCCCAGCGCCTGCAAGGGCAGTGTGGAGGCTGCACTTGGCCACTGACTGGGGCCCAGTGAGACTGGGGTGAGCCTTCTCTAAGCGGCCCCTGTGGCAGGCAGGGAGAGAAGGCTGGGGGTGGTGGCCCATGGGGGCGCAGGTAATCCTTGACTTGAAACTGGAAGGCTGCCAGGCTGGAAGGCCTGAGGCGCCCTCTGGTGGGGATGGCGGATGGCCACGCCCACTGCTCACCATTTCCATCTGCTGCCCACAGCTGCCACCTTACCTGGGGTCCCGGCAGGAGGCTTCAGGTGGTGGATGTTGAGGACACCAGCTCCACCCAGCTCTTTATCTCAGAGGGACACTTGATAAAGGCCAGTGGGGAACACTGATGGCAGAGACCAAGTGGGGGGCTCAGGGTTCCACTGCCTGTTCCCAGGATGCTACTTTCCCCTGGTCCACATGGGCAGGGCTTACATAATGAGGAGACCTGGTCCACCACTCAACCCCCACAGGAACTTTGGGACCTAGTAGGTGTCCCCTCTCTTCTGAGGACGGGAAGCGGTTTTAGAAGGTCCAGCCTGTGGTTGAAGAGGCCACTCATGCCCTGGATATCCTGGGGACCCTTCCCTCTTGATTCCAGGCTCTGGTGTCCCTACCTGGAGGATGGGACACCTGGAGGATGTCCCAGACACATCTGTGGAGAAGAGCTCCTGAGTGGGAGGCTGTTTACTCAAGTGAGCCAGGTGTGTGCTGCGGGCCAGAGTGACCACAGGGTAGTAGCCAGGGTTAAGGCTGACGGAGGTGGGAGTCTGCTGGACACAGGCAGCCAGTCATCACGTGCTCTAGGGCCCTGTTCACGCTGACCCCAAGGCTATGACTACCTGGGTTTGGGCAGGGTGGTGTGGGCATGTGAGGGACAGGCTTCTGGGAGCCAGGTGAAGCATGGGGCACGCTTGAAGGGTTTCCAGCAGAAAAAGATGAATTATTTCTGGAGCCCTGATATTTGCAAAGCTCAGAGCCATTGGGATGTTATTTTAAATACTCTGATTTCATATCAGTCTCCCTGTGTACCTGTGTCTCTGTTCTTAAATATTTTATCATTATGAAAAGTGTCCATAACATAAAATTAACCACTTTAACCATTTGGAGTACACAGTTCCATGACAAATCCATTCACATTGTCCTGCAAAGAGCACCAGCCATCTCCTATGGGAGCATCTCTCATCTTCCTAAACTGAAATTCTGTCCAAATTAAACACTGACTCCCTGTCCCCCTCTCTAGCCTCTGGCATCCACCATTCTGTGGAACGGTCTCTGGATCTCATGTGGCTAGGGACCTCCTACAAGTGGAATCATGCCATATTTGCCCTCTCGTGACTGGTTTATTTCACTGAGCATGATGTCCTTAAGGTCATCCTGTTGTAGCCTGCATCTGAATTTTAGACTTTTTCCTTTGCAAGGCTGAATCTTTGTATGACTATACGACATATAGTTCATCTAGTTATCCATTAAGGGACATTAGGTTTGCTTCCACTTTTTTTTTTTTTTGTACTGGGAATTAAACTCAGGAATGCTCTACCAATGAGCTACAATGCCAGCCCTTTCTATTTCTTATTTTGAGACAGGTTCTCAGGCTGGGTGTGGTGTCACATGCCTGTAATCCCAGCAACTCTAGAGGCTGAGGCAGGAGTATCGCCAGTTCAAAGCCAGCCTCAGCAAAAGTGAGGCACTAAGCAACTCAGTGAGACCCTGTCTCTAAATAAAATACAAAATAGTGGGCCAGGGCTGTAGCTCGGTGGTAGAGCGCTTGCCTAGCATGCGTGAGATACTGGGGTCGATCCTCAGCACCACATATAAATAATAAATGAATAAAATAAAGATTCATCAACAACCAAAAAAAATATTTAAAAAAATACAAAATAGGGCTGGGGATGTGGCTCAGTGGTTGAGTGCCCCTAAGTTCAATCCCCAGTACCCAAAAAAGAGACAGGATCCCCCTAGGTAGTCCAGGCTGGCCTCCAACCTGCAATCCTTCTGCCTCTGCCTCCCGAGTCGTGGATTATGGGAGTGTACCACCATGTCCCCAGCTTTCACTTTTTGCTAGTGTGAATAATGCTGCTATGAACATGGGTATACAAATATCTGAGTTCCTGATTTCAACTCTTTGGGGTATATACAATTGCTGGATCATATGGTAATTCAGTTTGCTTTTTTAGGAACTACGTTAAGTCTATTATTGCACATCATTATTTGGTATTCACAAGACTCCTAGGAGGTGGGCATAAAATAACTAGCTCCATTTTACAGAAACAGTGAGTCATTCAAGGTCCAACAATTAAGATGCAAGCAGATTTTAAACCCAGAGTTGGGTGTGTAACCATCAGGTTATGGACCTCTCCCGTGGTTTATTGAGTGCCTGCTATGAACCAGAAAGCTCTAAGAAGTGAATTAAATGTCCAGATAAGGACTAGAAAGAAGTATAGCCATTTCTCAGTACCCACAGAGGAAGACTCCAAACACTGAAGATTCTCTCTAACTTTAGTAGAATGGGGTAGTATTTACATATAACCTTTTATGGACTCTCTTTTGTTTTGGTGGTGGTGGTGGTGGTTGCTGGGGAATTAACCCAGGGCCTTGCACACGCTAAGTAGGCTCCTTATCACTGAGCCACACCCCAACCCCATTTACTCAGTGTGTGTGTGCCCATTTCTGGGATTGAACCAGGGACACACTCCACTGAGCTACACCCCTGCCCTTTTTAAAATTTTTATTTTCAGGCAGGGTCTTGAACTTGTCATTTTCCTGCCTCAGCCTCTGGATGATGGGATTACAGGTGTCATCAGCACATCTTGCTCCAGTCAGTGGTTTTAGTATGCTCACGATGCTGCGCAAGTTCACCATATCTAATTCCAGTGCTTTTTCACCACTCCAGGAGAAACAGTATCCACGAAAAGCCACTCATCTGCCCCTTCCCAGCAACCCCTCAATCTGCTCTGTCTGCACGGACCATGGTGTTGTCTATCATTTGTCTTTTTGTAAACTGATAGAGCTAGAGGCTAGATCAGATTCAGGAGGGGGCATTCGTAGGATGGGTCAGGCATGTAAATCAGGTGGCACACAATGTGAGCGTGTCTCCTGTGTTGTTAGCAGTTGCTGCTAAGCATTTCCTGGATTCATAATCAATGGTGATTTTTGCATACTATGTCTTCTTTATTTACTTCTGTTTCCTCATTTACTCTGTTGGTGATCTTGAGATACAGTATATGGAAGTCTGCATAAAAACTTAATTCTTGCCAGGCATGGTGGCACATGCCTGTAATCTCAGTACTTTGGGAGGCTGAGACAGGAGAAGTGTGGGTTCAAAGCCAGCCTCAGCAACAGCGAGGTGCTAAGCAACTCAGTGAGACCCTGTCTCTAGATAAAATGCAAAATAGGGCTAAGAATGTGGCTCAGTGGTTGAGTGTCCCTAAGTTCAATCACCAGTACCTCACCCCCAAAAAAGAAAAAAACCTTACTTGTTTCCTTTGTTCATCAACTTTCAAATTTCATGATTTTTCAAGACTTTGAGTAGCCTCCCAACCAAAGTGACTGATTAATTAGGTTTGCTTTTTTTTTTTTTTTTTTGGTACCAGAGATTGAACTCAGGGGTATTCAACCACTGAGCCACATCCCCAGGCCTATTATTATGTAGAGACAGGGTCTCACTGAGTTGCTTAGCACCTCAACCTCGCTGAGGCTGGCTTTGAACCCACAATTCTCTCTCAGCCTCCCAAAGTACTGGGATTACAGGCATGCATCACTGTGCCCAACTAATTAGGTTTTTTAAAAAATAAAATACATGTTTGCCGGTAAATGGATGGAACTGGAGACTATCATGCTAAGTGAAATAAGCCAATCCCAAAAAAACAAAAGGCAATTGTGCTCTCTGATATGTGGATGCTGACTCACAAGAGGCAGGGTTGGGGGTGCTTAGGGTTGGGGGTGGTGGTGGAGGTTCACCGGGTTGGACAGAGGGGTAAGGGATGCGGGATGGGAATGGGAAAGACAGTAGAATGAATTGAACATAACTTTCCTATGTTCATATATGAATACACAACCAGTGTAACTCCACACCATGTACAACCACAAGAATGGGAAGTTATACTCCATGTATGTATGATATGTCAAAATACATTCTACTATCATGTATAACTAAAAGAACACATGAGAAAAATGCGTGGTTTAATCCTCATTGTTGGGTCAAGCTTTCAACTGCTGTGTCCCATGGGGACTAGAGTAGCATCAGAGGCTGTACATCTAGGGCTAAGACTTGGCCAGTGCTAAGGTGTGCCACCTGGAATTCATGAATTGGCAACTTAGTCCCCAAAGTCAGATATTAATACTGTTGGAAGGTGAGGCCTTTGGGAGCTCACTGTAATTAGATGAAGTCATCAGGGTGGTGATGATTCTGTGATGACATTAGTGGCTTCATAAGCAGAGGAAGAAGAGACCCAGAACAGCATACTGGATGTATCACTATGTGATGCCCTCTGCCATGTTATGATTCAGCAAGAAGGCCCTCACCACATGCTAGCTCATGCTCTTGGACTTCCCAGCCTCCAGGAACTGTAAGCTAAATAAACCTCTATTCTTGATAAGTCATCTGTTCTCAAGTACTTTATCATACCAATAGAAATGGACAAAGACAATCAGTATGTGTCCATATGTCCCACATATGAGGTGGGAGGTCGGGTGGGCAATTGAGTAAATGCATTAAGGATAAGGCTAGCTAGATTTCTCAGTCAGAGAAGGAAGTTATAAACTATGGGGACTGGAATGAACTTGGTGTTGAATTAGAATTAGAGGTATCCATGTTCTCTCATGGTCTTAAAGATAGGAGGATGAAGAATAGATGGATGGGTGAACTGATATGTAAATGTCTCTGCATATATATCACAATGAGACTACTAAACCATGTGGTAATGACACTTAGCTTCAAAATCTTGGTTTCTAAATATTCTCCACTTCAAGGGATCAGGGTTCTTTGGAGAAATGTTTGATTCTAGGGCAGAGCTGGGGAAAAATACAAGTCATCCTGGAACATCTTGTTGAGCCAGTAAGTAAGCAGTCTCAAAAATGGAATTGAGTAATCATCTTTTGGCAGCCATCATTATCATAATTAATTGAGGCCAGAATCATCAATAGATGTTAAATTGGTGGGCAAACATTTGTTGAGAAAAAGGATATTTAATTAGTGTCAAAGTATCTTTCCAAAAAGCTTTTTTTGGTACCGAGGATTAAACTCAGTGGTACTTGACGACTGAGCCACATCCCCAGCCCTATTTTGTGTTCTATGTAGAGACAGGGTCTCACTGAGTTGCTTAGCGCCTTGCCACAGTTGCTGAGGCTGGCTTTGAACTTGTGATTCTCCTGTCTCAGCCTCCAAAGTGCTGGGACTATAGGCACGTGCCACCGCACCCGGCTTGGTAATATTGAATCAACATTAATTTCTTGATTTTGGAGGTTGTACTATCATTATGTAGAAAGTGTGCCTATATTTGGGAAACATATAATGAAATATATATATTGAGATACCATGACCGTAATTTAATATTCAAAGGACTCAGAAATGTTAACAGATGGAGAATCTGGGCAAAGGGTTTGTGGAAGCTCTGTGTATTATTTCCGTAACTTTTGTGTGAATTCAAAATTCTTTTTCTGGTACTAGGATGGAACCTTGGGGCACTTTACCACTGAGCTACACCCCAGCTGTTAATTTTTTTTTTTCCTTTCAATTTTGAGACAGGGCCTCACCAAGTTTCTCAGGCTGGCCTCAAACTTGCAATTCTGCTGCCTCAGCCTCCTGAGCTGGGATTATGGATGTGCCTAAATTTACCACAGATGCTGGGCTAAATTAAAAATTCTTTTAAACTAAAAATTCAAAATTAAAAGGTGCATGGATTTGGGACTGGGTTTGTGGCGCAGTGGTAGCGTGCTCGCCTAGCATGCGTGAGGCACTGGGTTCGATCCTCAGCACCACATAAAAATAAAGATATTCTGTCCACCTACAACTAAAAAAAAAAAAAAAAAGGTGCATGGATTTATGCTTTTTTTTTTTTTTTGGTACCAGGGATTGAACTCAGGGGCACTCGACCACTGAGCCACATCCCCAGCCCTATTTTGTGTTTTATGTAGAGACAGGGTCTCACTGAGTTGCTTAGCTCCTTGCCATTGCTGAGGCTGGCTTTGAACTCACGATTTTCCTGTCTCAGCCTCCCTAAGTGCTGGGATTACAGGCATGAGCCACTGTGCCTGGCTGGATTTATGCATTTTTTACTTGTTTTGATCTATCACAATCAACACCCTATTTTTTTTTTTGTTTTTTTTGTTTTTTTTTGGTACTGAGGATTGAACTCAGGGGTACTCGACCACTGAGCCACATCCCCAGCCCTATTTTGTGTTTTTATGTAGAGACAGGGTCTCACTGAGTTGCTTAGCGCCTCGCCATTGCTGAGGCTGGCTTTGAACTCGCGATTCTCCTGTCTCAGCCTCCCTCAGAATAACAGTTCTAACACCAACAATAACATGGTAGTGGCTTATAGTCAAATTGTTGTGTTTTAAAGTTACCAGGAGAGCCGGGCGCGGTGGTGCACACCTGTAATCCCAGCACTTAGGGAGGCTGAGGCAGGAGAATTGCAAGTTCAAAGCCAGCCTCAGCAACGGCGAGGCGCTAAGCAACTCAGTGAGACCCTGTCTCCACATAAAACATAAAATAGGGCTGGGGATGTGGCTCAGTGGTCGAGTGCCCCTGAGTTTAATCCCCAGTACCAAAATAAATAAATAAATAAATAAATAAATAAATAAATAAAAAAAATAAAGTTACCAGGAGGTTCATCTCTGGATTGTCTTATTACCACATGCATATATGTGTTCATTTATTTTGTCAGGGATCTCTTTAAATCTATATTTTTATTTATTTATTTTTGTGGTGCTAGCAATTTAATAGGACTTCATGCAGGCTAAGAATGTGCTTGATCACTTAGTTATACCACTAGCCTCTTTTGATGTTTAATTTTGTTTTACAGTTATGTAAAAATGTCTACAGGGTTGTAGAGTCAAAATCTAAAACAAAGTATGTTTATTTTTGGAAACTTGGGATTTAACCTAGGAGCACTTTATCACTGAGCGACATCCCCCAGCCCTTTTATTTTTTATTTTGAGACAGGGTCTCACTAAGTTGCTTAGGGCCTTGATAAGTTGCTGGGGCTGGCTTTGAACTTGTGACCCTCCTGTCTCAGCCTCCCAAATTGCTGGGATTATAGGCGTGCACCACCACTCCAGGCTAAAATAAGGTATATTTTTTAAAAGCTTAGCTTCTATTTTGTCCCTTCCATCTCACTCCTTCTGTCCCTTCTGTCCTACTCCTTCACTTTTTTTTTTTGTGGTGTGTGGGTACCAGGGAATGAACTCAGGGACACTCGACCACTGAGCCACATCCCCAGCTGGCTTTGAATTCACCATCCTCCTGCCTCAGCCTCCCAAGCTGCTGGGATTATAGTCACGCACCACCATGCCCAGCTCCTTCCCTCTTATTCATCTAAATAACATACAGAGAAATATTACTTGGTTATTGTAACTTTTAGTTTTAGATTTTTTTTTTTTTTTGATCAGGGATTGAACTCAGGGGCACTTGACCACTGAGCCACATCCCCAGCCCTGTTTTGTATTTTTTATTTACAGACAGGATCTCACTGAGTTGCTTAGCTCCTCACTTTTGCTCAGGTTGGTTTTGAACTCGGGATCCTCCCGTCTCAGCCTCCCAAAATGCTGGGATTACAGGCGGGCTCCACTGCGCCAGGCTGAGAAATATTCTTAAAAGGTTAAGTTTGGAGCTGGGCGCGAAGGTGCAAGCCTGTAATCCCAGCACTTAGGGAGGCTGAGACAGGAGAATCGCGAATTCAAAGCCAGCCTCAGCAAGGGCTAAGCAACTCAGTGAGACCCTGACTCTACATAAAACATAAAATAGGGCTGGGGATGTGGCTCAGTGGTCAAGTACACTTGAGTTCAATCTCCAGTACCAAAAACAAAAACAAAAACAAATCAAAACAAAACAAAAATTAAGTTTGGGTGTTGGGGATATAGCTCAGTGGTAGAGCACTTGCCTAGTATGTGTGAGGTCCTGGGTCCTGGGTTCCAGCTCCAACACCACTTAAAAAAAAAAAAAAGATTAAATTTATTCAGGAAAAGCGTTGCAATGGGAATATTTGTGCCATAGTAATTGCCATGTATATTCAAGAAGGTTGAGACAAGGGGAAGTTTTGGGCGTGCTGCAAATGAAACCCAGGACCTCACAGCTGCTAGGCAAGTGCTCCATCACTGAGTTACATCCCTGGCCCTATAGGTAACCATTTAACAAATGTTATGATTTTATCTTCCCATTAAAAAAATATAGGCCAATATAACACAGCAGAATTTAACTGAATTGATTTTCCAGATATACATATTTAACAAATACAGTGTAGGAGTGGGAGAGACTACTGGGCCATTTTCCATCCTACTTTAGATCTTTGCAAGTTCCAAACACTGCCCAGGACTCTTTCCCCCTCTCATTTCTTTTAGGTAACATCTACTTGGATCTTAGATTTTAGCCCTTTTTTTTTTTTTTTTGCTACCAGGGACTGAACTCAGGGTCACTTAACCACCCAACTGCATGCCTAGCCCTAGCCCTTTTTATATTTTATTTAGAGCCAGGGTCTCCCAAATTGCTGAGGCTGGCCTTGAATTTGTGATCCTCCTGCCTGGGGCTCCCAAACCACTGGGGTTACAGGCATGGGCCACCAGCCAGTTTGGCTCAATTGTTTCTCCAGGAAAATGTTTCCTAGCTTCTCATATTATTCCAAGTTCTCATAACATGATATCCTTCCCTTACTACAATGTATCACATTTGTAATTAATAATGGATTACTTTATGAATTTCAACCAAGGCTGGTGTGGTGGTGCACGCCTGCAATCCCAGCAGTTAGGGAGGCTGAGACAGGAGGATGGGAGTTCAAAGCCAGCCTCAGCAAGGGTGAGGCACTAAGCAACTCAGTGAGACCCTGTCTGTACATAAAACACAAAATAGGGCTGGGGATGTGGCTCAGTGGTCGAATGCCCCTGAGTTCAATCCTCGGTACAAAAGAAATTTTTTTCAACCAGCAGGGGCGTATTGGCACACGCCTTGTAATCCTAAGGACTTGAGCTGAAGTAGGAGGATCAGAGGTTTGAGGCCTGCCTTGGCGATTTAGAAAGGTTCTATCTCAAAAATACACAGGGCTGGGGTTGGGGTTGTGGCTCAGTGGTAGAGCACTTGCCTAGCATGTGTGAAGCACTGGGTTCGATTCTCAGCACCGCATATAAATAAATAAAATAAAGGTGCATCAACAACTAATAAAAAATTAAAAAGAAAAAATACACAGGGCTGAGGGTGTAGCTTTGTGGTAGAGCGCTAGGGGGTTCAATCTTCAGTGGGGCTCAATTCCCAACACCACAAGAAATAAAGAAAAAAATTTGTTAACAATATCTCACGCGCTAGATTGAGGTCCATGAGAAGATTATTTGTCTTAGTTAATATTTGTCTCCAGCCACAAGCACAGTGCCTGGCTCATTATAATCCCTCCTATTGATGTTTGCTGTGTCTTTTGAATGGATCTATTGCATGAATGCATGAATGATAAAAAAGTGAAGTTGAGCCGGGCGCGGTGGCTCAAGCCTGTAATCCCAGCACTTAGGGAGGCTGAGACAGGAGAATCGCGAGTTCAAAGCCAGCCTCAGCAATGGCGAGGTGCTAAGCAACTCAGTGAGACCCTGTCTCTACATAAAAACACAAAATAGGGCTGGGGATGTGGCTCAGTGGTCGAGTGCCCCTGAGTTCAATCCCCAGTACC